>WNWK01012770.1:0-35000 GCA_009830355.1 Cherax destructor | reverse complement strand
AGGCGAGGACACACAGTGTTAGCAAACACTCTGCCAGAGAAGGAGGAGCACGTGTTGCTGTGTCGGTTGACGGAGATCCAGCGGAAGCTCTACTCTACCTTCATGTCAGAGCTGGCTGCCACTAAGGCCATGGCCAACCCTCTCAAAGCATTTGCTATATGCTGCAAGGTGAGTGTTGCTATACTTTATGTAAATGTGTTGTGTTGTTAGTACCAACACTGACTTACCAGACCACAGATGTTGTAAGGTGAGAGTTGATGTACATCATGGTAAAGTGATGCTACCACCAACACACTGACTAATCAGACCATACACCTAGAGGTGAAATGCTTTTCATTGTTTTCTAAAATACACAACATTTGTGTCCTACTTTTATGAAGCAAATGAGAGTAATTGTGGTAGGTGACCTGAATGATAAAGGGCAAGAAACAGTTATAGAGGGCGTGGTAGGTAAGTTTAGGTTGGCAGGAGTAAATAATAACAGGGGGGACTTTACTTTGGCCGATGTCTTAATAAAAAAAAATTTAATTGAACTTTGTATAGAAAGAGGTTTGGTAAGAGGTAATAAATATTTTAAGATATAATATAGGACATAATGAAAATAGTTTGTTGGATTAATGTTTATTTAAAAAATACATGGCATTGCTACATACTTTGGCATAGAATTGACCAATGTTGAACACATTTTGGCAAGTTCTTCGTCATGATACCAGGTGCTAATAACAGCAGTTAGCTTCTCTACAATTGAACAGTCCTGTTTCATGATCCTGCATTTGGTTATTGCCCATAAATATAATATGTTTTTTTGAAGTGTATATCCAAGCGGGGATCAATGATAAGGCATCATAGGCGTCGTGTAGTTTTATTGGTTCTTGGTACAAAGGCAGTGTGTGATGGCGACGGACCAGGTTCATATCTGCACATGCCCACGAGGGAGAGAGTAAGAGTAAGCTTGTTTACCCTAGGCTGCCTGTTGGGAGAGTGAGAACAAAGCAGGGTGGTGAGGGCTGAACTTGGTAGGATTATAGATGCCAGCACTAGCATGGCACGAAATATGACCCAACTGGGCATACATAGATTCTCAATTGGGTTGAGGTCAGGAGAGTTTCTAGGCCAATTTAGAACACTTTGTCCACTCTCTTCGAATAATGTCAACACCTTTCTGTAAATGTAGCATGGAGCAAGATCCTGCTAGAAAATTCCTTCTCCATCAGGAAAGTCTCTATCCACAATGGGAAGCCAATGAGTTGCGTGATTGCCTTGTGTTTGTCACTGTTCATCGTTCGCTCATTAACCCTTTGAGGGTCCGTCCCGTAGTTCTACGGCTTTGAAGCCAGGGTCTAAGCAGTAATACTATGTCATGAGCTCAGCTCACTCAGATAAGCTGTGAGTGGTAAATTTGGGCCTAGATATGAGAGAATGCATCTGTGTGGTAAGTGTGCACCATATAAAACAAATCCTGCAACATGCAGTGCATAATGAGAAAAAACTGTGTCCATGTTTTTGGATTAAAACAGCGACTTTGCAGTGTATTTTCATAAATATTTTACAGTTGTATTCGCGGTTTCTTGGTCTCATTTGATAGAATGGAAGATATATTATAGAAATAGAGATGATTTTGATTGGTTTCAAGAAGAAAGGTACCTTGAAATTGAGCTCAAAGTAGCTGAAATATTCGATTTTTGCCGATGTTCAAGAGTAAACAAATGACATCACTCTCCAATGTGTGTCCAACTGGCCAGTCTAATATGCAGTCATGAATGGGTTGACATTATTTATACAATTATTACAAAAATGCAGTAGTGTGCATAACAGTAAATCTTCTATTTTTTTTGTGAATAAAAATTCAAAATGGAAAGCAAGAGTAATACAGAAGGGACCTGGAGACATGACTAATGAACAGAGTAAATGTTATTTTAGTGCCAGGAATGTCTGCATTGTTTATTCTGGACCCTATTTTGAAATTGGCATCTTTTGAAATTTGTGTGAAATTGGCCAAATTACCAATTTATGACTACTTTATTTGGTAGTTGAAATTGGTAAGTGGGCGGTTTCTTGTACTCGATCAATAGAACAAATGGAGTTCTAGCGAAATAGCTATGAGTTTGGTCGACTGGAACAATGGAATTGGCCGAAAATAGGGCTCAAAGTGGGCGAAATTGCCGATGCGTATATATCGTAGAGATTTCTAACTTCATGAGAACATAATTCCATAAGTTTTCCATAAAATTTTGTACTTTTGGTGTCATTACCATCAGGAAAAGATTATCTATCATTTCATAAGAATTTTTTTTTTTTAAATTCTTCGACACAGAGCAAGTTTGTGATCAGGGGTCTTGACAGTGAAAGTCAAAGATTTACTCTATTTCTTGGATAATAAAATTTAACCAGGAGTGATTGGTCATGGTTTATGACATCCCAGTAATTGAATCAGACTTATTAAAAACAAACTTTAAATAATGAAATGTTGGATATCAGATTAGAGGGGAGGAGAATGGAGGAAGTGAATGTGTTCAGATATTTGGGAGTGGACTTGTCAGCAGATGGGTCTATGAAAGACCAGGTGAATCATAGAATTGATGAAGAGAAAAAGGTGAGTGGTGCTTTAAGGCATCTGTTGAGACAATGTTATCCATGGAAGCAAAGAGGGGAATGTATGAGAGTATAGTGGTAGCAATGCTTTTATTTGGGTGTGAAGCATGGGTGGTGAATGTTGCAACAAAGAGGAGGCTGGAAGCAGTGGAAATGTCATGTCTGAAGGCAGTGAGCAGTGTGAATATTATGCAGAGAATTCATAGGTTGGAGATTAGAACGGGGTGCGGGGTTACTAAAAGTATTATCCAGAGGGAAAAAGAGGGGCTGTTGAGATGGTTCGGACATTTAGAGAGGATGGAACAAAATAGGATGAATTGGAGGGAGTATAAATCTGTAGTGGAAGGAAGGTAGGGTAGGGATTGTCCTAGGAAAGGCTGGAGGGAGGGGGTAGAAGAGGTTTTGCATACGAGGGGCTTAGACTTCCAGCCATTGTGTGTGAGCATGTCAGATAGGAGTGAGTAGAGGCAAATGGTTTTTACGATTTGACGTGTTGTTGGAGTGTGAGCAAAGTAATATTTATGAAGGAATTAGGGGAAACCAGTTAGTCGGACTTGAGTACTGGAGGTGGGAAATACAGGGCCTGCACTCGAAAGGTGGGGTGGAGACATTTGCAGTTTTGAACTGTAGTGTCGGCAACTCTCTGGCAAGACAGTGATGAAGTGAGTGATGATGAAAGTGTTTCTTCTTTTTCAGGTCACCCTGCCTCAGTGGGAGATGGCCAATGTATTAAAAAAACAAAAACAGATGTAGGGGAAGGGCCTTACCCATCTTCCAGAAAATAGGCAAAGATCAAATAACTCAGCTACTTGAGCCCAGTTTAACCTTTCATTGTTCAGACCCCCGATGTTCTGAAACTTATCCACAGCGTTCAAGAATTTAATTTTTTTTTTATTTTTATTATAAAATGGTAGAGAATCTTTCCAAAGGTAATAAAACAAAAAGTATGAAATTTGATGGAAAATTGACGAAATTACGCTATCGTGAATTTTGCTGTGTTGGCGATATTTACGCATCAGCGATTTTTTCCCGCTTTGAGCCCAATTTTAGGCCAATTACATTGTTTGGGTAGACCAGATTCTTAGGTATTTCACTACTATGTCTTCCATTTTATTGATTAACCCTTTGGGGGTCCAAGGACCCTCTCCGAAACTCGTTCTCAGGGTCCAAGAATTTAAAATAAAAAATTGTTTTCTTGTGAAATAATAGAGAATCTTTTTCCGATCATAACGCCACAAAAATTATGAAATTTGATTGAAGACTAACGGAATTATGCTTTCACGAAGTTAGCGGTATCGATGACATTTACGCATCGGCGATTTCGCCCACTTTGAGCCCTATTTTTGGCAAATTCCAATGTTTCAGTCTACTAAAATTATAGCTATTTCGCTAGAAATCCATTTCTTCTATCGATTGAGTACAAGAAACCGCCTATTTACCAATTTCAACTACCCAAAATAGTGGTTAGAAAATGGCAATTTGGCCAATTTCACACAAATTTCAAACGATGCCAATTTCATAATAGGGTCCAGAATGAACAAGGCAGACATTCCTGGCACTAAAATAACATCTTCTCTGTTCATTAGTCACGTCTCCAGGCCCCTCTTACATTATTTTTGCTTTCCATTTTGAATTTTTATTCTCACAAAAAATAGAAGATTTACTGTTATGTATACAACTGCATCATTGTAAAAATGGTATAAATAATATCTGCGCACTTGTGCAAGAATATTAGACTCGCCAGTTGATGTGTATTGGACGCATGGTGTGATTTGTTTACTCATGAACATCGGACAAAATCGAACGTTTTCGCTACTTTACGCTCAGTTTCAAGGTACTTGTCATCGTGAAACCAGTCAAAATTATCTCTATTTCTGTAATATATCATCTATTCTATAAAAGGAGACTAAGAAAACGAGAATACAAGCATAAATACCATACGAAAATAGACTGCAAAGTCGCTGTTTTAAACCAAAAACACGGTCAGTTTTTTTTTCCCTCATTATGCACTGTGTGGTGCAGGAATTTTTTTATACTGCGCACACTGACCGCACAGACCCATTCTCTCACTTCTAGGCCTAACAGCCTGTTTCTGCTTGATTTGAGGGCGCAAGAATTTAGGCGTACTAGTACGACCAAAACCCTGGGGCGTAAGCCGTACTAGTACGACCAAAACCCCGAAAGGGTTAAGCACAAGAAACTACCCATTCAACTACCCAAAAAAGTGATCAGAAATTGGCAATTTGGCCAATTTCACACAAATTTCAAAATAGGGTCCAGAATAAACAATGCAGGCATTCCTGGTACTAAAATAACATTTTATCTTTTCATTAGTTACATTCCCAGGCTTTCCATGAATTCCATTTTGAATTTTTATTCATTGGAGGCCTGGTCGTGGACCAGGCCACAGGGACATTGATCCCTGGAATACCCTCCAGGTAGACTCCAGGTAGACACAAAGAATTTTTTTTTCACACACACAAAAAAAAAGATTTACTGTTATGCATTATTGTATTCATTGTATTATTACTGTAATATATCTTATGAGTCCAAGAAACCATAAAAAACATCAGAAAATACACTGCAAATTCGCTATTTTATACCAAAAACATGGTCATAGTTTTTTCTCATTATGCTTTGTGTGGGCAGGATTATTTTTATATGGTGCAATCTTACCATATCAACCCATTCTCTCATATCTATGCCCAAATTTACCGCTTGCTGCTTATCTAAGGGAGCTCAGCTTATGGCGTAAAATTACGGCACGGACAGAGACTGTAAACCTGTAGTACTACGGCACCGACAATGACAGGGTTAACCCTTTGGGGGTCGACAGACCTTCTCAGGAAAGTGTTCCTGGGGTCGAAAATGTTTTGGAAAAAAAAAAAATTTTCTTATGAAATGATAGAGAATCTTTTTCCGATCATAACACCACCAAAATTTTGAAATTTGATCGAAAACTGACGAAATTATGCTTTCGCGAAGTTATCGGTATCTATGACACTGACGCATCGGCGATTTCACCCACTTCGAGCCCTATTTTCGACAAATTCCAATGTTTCAGTCTCCTAAAATTATAGCTATTTCGCTAGAACTCCATTTCTTCTATCGAATGAGTAGAAGAAACTGCCTATTTACCAATTTCATCTACCCAAAATAGTGGTCAGAAAATGGCAATTTTCAAATTTCCCACAAATTTCAAACGATGCTAATTTCAAAATAGGGTCCAGAGTAAACAAGGCAGACATTCCTGGCACTAAAATAACATGTTCTCTGTTCATTAGCCACGTCTCCAGGCCCCTGTTCCATTACTTTTGCTTTCCATTTTGAATTTTTATTCTCACACAAAAATTGAAGATTTACTGTTATGTATACAACTGCATCATTGTAAAAATGGTATAAATAATATCAGAGCACTTGTGCATGAATATAAGACTCGCCAGTTGATGTGTATTGGACGCATGGTGTGATTTGTTTACTCTTGAACATCGTCAAAAATCAAACATTTTCGCTACTTTGAGCTCAATTTCAAGGTACAGTGGTACCTCGAGTTACGATATTTTTTCGTTGGAGAATGCTGTTCAAGTGCCATTACCAAACGAATTTATCCCCATAAGGAATAATGTAAAATAGACTAGTCCTTTTACACCCTCAAAAATATACCTACAAAAGCATTTAAAAAAATAAACTTACATATAAGGGCGATTTTGGGGACCATCGTAACTCGAGGTACCACTGTACTTGTCATTATCATACCAATTAAAATCATCTCTATTTCTGTAATATATCTTCCATTCTATCAAATGAGACCAAGAAAACGAGAATACATCAATAAATACCATACGAAAATCGACTGCAAACTCGCTGTTTTAATCGAAAAAAAACGGTCAGAGTTTTTTCTCTCTCATTATGCAGTGTGTACTGCAGGATTTTTTTTATACTGCACACACTGACCACACAGACCCATTCTTTCATATGTATGCCTACCAGACGTTTTCTGCTTAAATTGAGGCCGCTAGAATTTGGGCGTACTAGTACGCCACCAACCCCTGCTCGTAAAACGTACTAAGATGGCACCAACCCCGAAAGGGTTAAAACTACTTTCATCCCTGAAACCAAAATCGTATGTTTCAATATTATGTCTCACATTGTATCAAATGATACCAAGAAACAGCCAATAAAACTGTAAAAAAGCATCCAAAGTTGTTATTTTAAACCAAACATAAAGTTGCTATTTTAAACCAAACATAAAGTTGCTATTTTAAACCAAACATAAAGTTGCTATTTTAAACCAAACATAAAGTTGCTATTTTAAACCAAAGTTGCTATTTTAAACCAAACATAAAGTCAGACTTTTGTTTTATCCATCATGTACCACTTGGGGCAGGATTTTTTTTACACTGCAGACTCCACACAGACTCATTCTCTCAGTTTCCAAAGAAGAATATCTAGTTCTGTCAAAGAATGGCTAGTTTTGCTGTGCTTAAGCAGGTTATTTCTGCCTTGTTCAAGCAAACTTTCTCTTCAGGCATAATGTTAGCCTGTTGTTGAGGCCAGTTATATTCATTAAAGACCCAGCTTGGTCTATAGAGCCATAAGTTACTGTTCACAGAATTCTTAAGTTGGACACTGCGAGACAACATGTCGGCTGGATTCTCCTTTGTAGAAACATGGAAGAAAATAAAATATCTGCATCTTCCTTATTTCTTCTACTTGATATTGTACATAGACCAATTTACAGTCAACCCTCCGTTTTCGTGCATAATCCGTTCCTGAGGGATGCACTAAAACTGAAACACACGAACACTGAAACCATTTTCACCATAAGAAATAATGGAAATTCAATTAATCCGTTCCAGAAACCCAGAAGGTTGAAATTTTTTTAGGGGGGGGGGCCTTAAAAATAGATTTACATGCACAAATGAATGAACTGAATGTGACACCTTTATTGAAGACTGATGTTGCTGGATGGAAGAGAAGGAGGAGGGAAGAAGGAAGAGAGGCTATTGTTTGGAAAGGGGATTCCCCTTTCATAAGGAATTTAGGTACCAAGTCCTTATTCGGGGTCACTTCGCTGCATGCCTACTACACTCCCTCCCTGCCTGCTACACTCCCTCCCTGCCTGCTACACTTCCTCCCTGCCTGCTAACTCCCTCCCTGCCTGCTACACTCCCTCCCTGCCTGCTACTCCCTCCTGCCTGCTACACTCCTCCTGCCCTGCTACATCCCTGCATACATGTACACTCCTGCATGCATGTACACTCCCTGATACATGCTACACTCCCTGCATACATGCTACACTCCCTGCATACATGCTACACTCCCTGCATGCATGCTACACTCCCTGCATACATGCTACATCCTGCATACATGCTACACTCCCTGAATACATGCTACACTACTGCATCATGCTACACTCCCTGCATACATGCTACACTCCCTGCATACATGCTACAATCCCTGCATACATGGTACACTCCCTGCATACATGCTACACTCCCTGCATACATGCTACACTCCCTGCATACATGCTACACTCCCTGCATACATGCTACACTCCCTGCATGCATGCTACACTCCCTGCATACATGCTACACTCCCTGCATACATGCTACACTCCCTGCATACATGCTACACTCCTGCATGCATGCTACACTCCCTGCATACATGCTACACTCCCTGCATACATGCTACACTCCCTGCATACATGCTACACTCCCTGCATACATGCTACACTCCCTGCATACATGCTACACTCCCTGCATACATGCTACACTCCCTGCATACATGCTACACTCCCTGCATACATGCTACACTCCCTGCATACATGCTACACTCCCTGCATACATGCTACACTCCCTGCATACATGCTACACTCCCTGCATACATGTACACTCCTGCATCATGCTACACTCCCTGCATACATGCTACACTCCCTGCATACATGCATACAGCTCCCTGCATACATGTACACTCCTGCATACATGCTACACTCCCTGCATACATGCTACACTCCCTGCATACATGCTACACTCCCTGCATACATGCTACACTCCCTGCATACATGCTAAACTCCCTGCATACATGCTACACTCCCTGCATGCATGCTACACTCCCTGCATACATGCTACACTCCTGCATCATGCTTACACTCCCTGCATACATGCTACACTCCCTGCATACATGCTACACTCCCTGCATGCATGCTACACTCCCTGCATACATGCTACAGTCCCTGCATACATGCTACACTCCCTGCATGCATGCTACACTCCCTGCATACATGCTACAGTCCCTGCATGCATGCTACACTCCCTGCATGCTACACTCCCTGCATGCATGCTACACTCCCTGCATGCCACTCCTGCATCTACCCTGCATGCTACACTCCCTGCATGCATGCTACACTCCCTGAATACATGCTACACTCCCTGCATACATGCTACAGTCCCTGCATGCATGCTACACTCCCTGATCATGCTACACTCCCTGCATACATGCTACACTCCCTGAATACATGCTACACTCCCTGCATGCTCACTCCTGATACATGCTACACTCCCTGCATCTGCTACTCCTGCATGCTACACTCCCTGCATACATGCTACACTCCCTGCATACATGCTACACTCCCTGCATACATGCTACACTCCCTGCATACATGCTACACTCCCTGCATACATCTCCGCTACACTCCTCCTGCATACATGCTACACTCCCTGCATACATGCTACACTCCTGCATACATGCTACAGTCCCTGTGTGCATGATACACTCCCTGCATGCTACACTCCCTGCATGCTACACTCCCTGCATGCATGCCACACTCCCTGCATGCATGCCACACTCCCTGCATACATTGTATACTCCCTGCATACATGGTACACTCCCTGCATACATGCTACACTCCCTGTATACATGCTACACTCTCTGCATACATGCTACACTCCCTGCATACATGCTACACTCCCTGCATACATGCTATACTCCCTGCATGCATGCTACACTCCCTGCATGCATGCTACACTCCCTGCATGCATGCTACACTCCCTGCATGCATGCTACACTCCCTGCATGCATGCTACACTCCCTGCATACATGCTACACTCCCTGCATACATACTACACTCCCTGCATACATGCTACACTCCCTGCATACATGCTACACTCCCTGCATACATGCTACACTCCCTGCATACATGCTACACTCTTAAATTCCATCGTGTTTCTCACTTTCTTTACCAAAGGACTGGCACTAGGAGCTTTCTTTGGGCCCATGGTAGCTTATTTAGTAGTCACACACAATAATCAAGGGCCAAAAACAATGAATTGTTAATAAATGTTTTGTATGAACTCCTGCGATGATGTTCACTCAAGCATAAACAATGCTACACTGCGTGACAATGTGCGTGGGTGGCGGTCTAGCGGGCTTTGTATGTGCGGGGCACTGGTGGACAGGTGCCATACCAAGCACGAAAACAGAGGTAAAATGTAAAAAGGAGAGCAAATGAGAGAGTGGGTGAGATGTTATCAGCAAATTTTGTTGAAAATAAGAAAAAAATTTTGAATGAGATTAATAAGTTGAGGAAGCCTAGAGAACAAATGGATTTGACAGTTAAAAATAGGAGAGGAGAGTTATTAAATGGAGAGTTTGAGGTATCGGGAAGATGGAGAGAATATTTTGAGGAGTTGTTAAATGTTGATGAAGACAGGGAAGCTGTGATTTCGTGCGTAGGGCAAGGAGGAATAACATCTTGTAGGAGTGTGGAAGAGCCAGTTGTGGGTGTAGGGGAAGTTCGTGAGGCAGTGGGTAGAATGAAAGGGGGTAAGGCAGCTGGGATTGATGGGATAAAGATAGAAATGTTAAAAGCAGGTGGGGATATAGTTTTGGAGTGGTTGGTGCTATTATTTAATAAATGTATGGAAGAGGGTAAGGTACCTAGGGATTGGCAGAGAGCGTGTATTGTTCCTTTGTATAAAGGCAAAGGGGACAAAAGAGAGTGCAAAAATTATAGGGGAATAAGTCTGTTGAGTGTACCTGGTAAAGTGTATGGTAGAGTTATTATTGAAAGAATTAGGAGTAAGACAGAAAGCAGGATAGCAGATGAACAAGGGGCTTTAGGAAAGGTAGGGGTGTGTAGACCAAGTGTTTACAGTGAAACATATAGGTGAACAGTATTTGGATAAGGGTAAAGATGTTTTTGTGGCATTTATGGATTTGGAAAAGGCGTATGATAGGGTAGATAGGGGGGCAATGTGGCAGATGTTGCAGGTGTATGGAATAGGAGGAAGGTTACTGAAAGCAGTGAAGAGTTTTTATGAGGATAGTGAGGCTCAGGTTAGTGTGTGTAAGAGGGAAGGGGACTATTTCCCAGTAAAAGTGGGTTGTTCAATATATTTATAGATGGGGTTGTAAGAGAAGTGAATGCGAGGGTCTTGGCAAGAGGTGTGGGACTAAAAGATAAAGAAGCAAATACAAAGTGGGAGTTGTCACAGTTGCTTTTTGCTGATGACACTGTGCTTTTGGGAGATTCTGAAGAGAAGTTGCAGAGGTTGGTGGATGAATTTGGTAGGGTGTGTAAAAGAAGAAAATTTAAAGTGAATATAGGAAAGAGTAAGGTGATGAGGATAACAAAAAGAATAGGTGACGAAAGATTGGATATCAGATTGGAGGGAGAGAGTATGGAGGAGGTGAATGTATTCAGATATTTGGGAGTGGACATGTCAGCAGATGGGTCTATGAAGGATGAGGTGAATCATAGAATTGATGAGGGGAAAAGGGTGAGTGGAGCACTTCGGAGGCTGTGGAGACAAAGAACTTTGTCCATGGAAGTAAAGAGGGGAATGTATGAGAGTATAGTTATACCAACGCTCTTATATGGGTGTGAAGCATGGGTGATGAATGTTGCAACGAGGAGAAGGCTGGAGGCAGTGGAGATGTCGTGTCTGAGGTCAATGTGTGGTGTGAATATAATGCAGAGAATTCGGAGTTTGGAAATTAGGAGGAGGTGCGGGATTACCAAAACGATTGTCCAGAGAGCTGAGGAGGGGTTGTTGAGGTGGTTTGGACATGTAGAGAGAATGGAACGAGACAGAGTGACTTCGAGTGTATAAATCTGTAGTGGAGGGAAGGCGGGTAGGGGTCGGCCTAGGAAAGGTTGGAGGGAGGGGGTAAAGGAAGTTTTGTGTGCGAGTGGCTTGGACTTCCAGCAAGCATGTGTGAGCGTATTTGATAGGAGTGAATGGAGGCATATGGTTTTTAAACTTGACGTGCTGTTGGAGTGTGAGCAAAGTAACATTTATGAAGGGATTCAGGGAAACCGGCAGGCCGGACTTGAGTTCTGGAGATGGGAAGTACAGTGCCGGCACTCTGAAGGAGGGGTGTTAATGTTGCAGTTTTATAACTGTAGTGTAAAGCACCCCTCTGGCAAGACAGTGATGGAGTGAATGATGATGAAAGTTTTTCTTTTTCGGGCCACCGTGCCTTGGTGGGAATCGGCCGATGTGTTAATAAAAAAAAAAATAAGAGGTAAAATTTCCCCCAAAAAACTGCACGAAAACTGAAACACACGAAAACAGAGATACACGAAAACGGAGGGTTAACTGTACTCTTATTCTTTCTTAACCACTGGAGAACTGCTTCCTTGTCACTCCTGATCACAGTTTTTCAACAGTGAGATGATCTGGTACTCTGTGAAGATAGACTGGCAGTTTGGTACCTACATAGAGTGCTCTCTGTTCAAATTGTCTCACTGTTCTAATAAGCTTCCTTCAGTGTTATTCATGTAAGCTTCATCATAACCTTTAGTTGACATGTCACGCAACACATGTAATGTGTACTTGTTACCCGGGCCGGGCTCCAAGAGTAGTTAAACTCTTGAAACTCTTCATAGGTGTATCAAAGGTATAAAGGTACCCTCTTGGCCTGTTTGAGAAATTTAAATTGGTGGAGTTGTGTAAACTCCATGGAGATCTCGCTTCATGCTTGTTTTATTTTTGTCTTCTGTTCCATCCTATTTTGAGTTTCCCTGCATCCTGCATGGCCATTATACCCTTTATAGTGATTGGTGAGACATATCCTAAAGAATCAAAGCATTTTTATACCTCCGACAGCAAACTACATTTGATAAGTTTACTGCATATTTTATTGTTTCATTCTTTGAGGCTTGAGGTGTCTTCCTGTGTATTTCAGATGAGTTTAAACATATTGTTAGTCACGAATGTCAATTTCATGGAAGTACAGTTTTATGATTTCCTGTAATTTATTTGAATTAGTGTTCCACATCCTGAGAGGCGCATTGATACCTACCCTTTCCTTCATAGCTTCTATGTATAGGGATTTTAACCCTTTCACTGTCGAGACCCCTGCTCACAAACTTGCTCTCAGTGTCGAAGAATTTAAAAAAAAAAAAATATCATGAAATGATAGAGAATTTTTTCCCGATGATAATGACACAAAAAGTAAGAAATTTGATGGAAAACTTACGGAATTATGTTATTGCGAAGTTAGCGGTCTCAGCTATATTTACGCATCACCAATTTTGCCCACTTTGGGCTCTATTTTTGTTGTTCCCGTTGACCAAACTCATAGCTATTTCGCTAGAACTCCATTTGTTCTATTGATTGAGTACAGGAAACCGCCCATTTACTGATTTCGACTACTCAATAAAGTGATTATAAATTGATAATTTGGCCAATTTCATACACAATTCAAGTAAGGCCAATTTCAAAATTGGGGCCAGAATAAACAATGCAGACATTCCTAGCACTAAAATAAAATTTTCTCGTTCATTAGTCACGTCTCCAGGCCCCTCTTATATTACGTTTGCTTTCCATTTTTAATTTTTATTCACAAAAAAAATAGAAGATTTACTGTTATGTAGACTACTTGATTATTGTAAAAAATGGTATAAATAATATCAGCACATTTGTGAAAGCATATTAGACTCACCAGTTGACATATATTGGACGTGTGGCGTGATTTGTTTACTCGTGAACATGGGCAAAAATCAAACATTTCCACTACTTTGATCTCAATTTCAAGGTACTTTTAATCCAAAAACCATTCAAAATCATCTCTATTTCTGTAATATATCTTCCATTCTATCAAATGAGACCAATAAAATGAGAATACAACTATAAATTCCATACGAAAATACACCGCAAATTCGGTGTTTTAAACCAAAAACACAGTCTGAGGTTTCTTTTTCTCATTATGCACTGTGTGCTGCAGGATTTTGTTTATACTGCACACACTGACCACTCAGACCCATTCTCTCATGTGTAGGCCTACCAGCTTTCTCCCGCAAGACTGGAAGCCGCTAGAATTTTGGCGTAATGTTATGGCACCAACACTGGCTTGCAAACCGTAATATTACGGCACCAACAGTGAAAGGGTTAAATGTTCCTCTTCGTTCACGGTACCTTGAAGATCATCCACATAAAAACTTTTGCTCAAAGTGTCTGTACAGACTTGTAGTTTTCTTCTTATAAGTGTTAAAAGGAACTTACAGCAGGACTGGTGAAAATGTTGTCCAAATAAGAGGGACTTAAAACAATACATTCTCACAGGGCACTGAGGGTCATCTGGACATAGAAATCGAGGGTAATCTCTGTCAACTCCTTGTAGGCCTTGAAAATATCAATTGTGCAGGCATAGGGATTTGTGCAAAATTTCATTAACACATCTCCAATCGTCTCAATAAATGATGGTTCCGTCATCGGACAGTCATGAAGACTCCACTGACACTTGTGCTACAGTTGTACACCGTCATCAGACAGTCAGGAAGACTCCACTGACACTTTTGCTACAGTTGTACAATGTCATCAGACAGTCATCCAGACTTCACTGACACTTGTACTACAGTTGTACACAGTGTGAAGGGGAGTTGTTTCATAATGTTCCTGACCCCAGAGTGCAAGAGATAATGAGCTTCTTTCTTCAGCTTGTCTTTGACTACTTCCCCAGTGAAATTGTTGTCCAGTTGTTCTTGTATGATTTTGTAATACACATCAATAGCTCTGGATTCTTCCTGAGGCCATGAATTTGTGGTTTCATTTGTCTGAAATCCATGCGATAATTGCTAGGCATATGTGATTTGTTTAATTTCCATGGTAACCTAACTCATTACTGACCATCTTCATATTTGACTGTGTCTAAATATGAAGATGGTCTGAGACTGCTATGGGCTTGGTTTATTCAGGTCCCAACTCTCTGCTGGTTGCTACTGGGTTTTCTCTCCTAGCTGCGTGAGCCCTGTCATACCTGCTCTTAATATTATGTATTGCTCTCGCCTCTTCCACTTTACTGTCTAGGTCATTCTACTTTCTGACCACTTTAAGGTAGAGAAATACTGTATTTCCTCTTGTTCATCTTACTCATCTGTGTTTCTGTCCTCCAGCTGTGCCCTTGTATACCTGATTCCCACCCATTAAACAGACTCACCCTGTCAGTTCCTCTTAGTATTTGGCAGGTCATAATCCTGTTGTGTCATCCCTCATCCTTCTGGCCTCTAATGCCATCAGATGTAGCTCTTTTAGCCTATCCTCATAGCTCGTACCTCTTAGCTCTGGGACTAATCTCCTTACCAACCTTTGCACCCTCCAGCTTTTTAACCTTCTTTATTAGATGTGGGTTCCATACCGGTGCTGCATACCCCAAGATGGCCCAGACAGCTGTTGTATATAGTGTCATGAACGACTTTTTGTTGAGGCTCCTTAATGTCAGTCTCATGTTTGTCACTCTCATGTTACCCCTCCTTCAGAGTGCCTGCACTCTGAAGGAGGGGTGGTGGTGGGTAATACAGTGCCTGCACTCTGAAGGGGAGGTGGTGGTGTGTAGTACAGTGCCTGCACTCTGAAGGGAAGGTGTGGGGATATTATTTATTCAGTATTTGCCTTAGCATAAATATTTACCAGCAAGGTGAAGCAAGTCAAACATGGAAACACATTCACCTTCACTCATTTAATAGTAATTTCTTTATGTAATGATAATATAAATGATTTTTTTTTCAGATATGGAACCACCCAGATGTGCTCTACAACTTTGTTCAAAAGAAAATCAACGAAGACTTTGATTTAGATTTGGACGAAGTTGAGGGCAAATCTAAGTCTCGTCGAGTGTCTTCAATATGTACGCCCAACCAGTCGTTACTCAACATTCCCTCACATCCCATGCCCAGCTGGGCATCAAGTGGGCAGATGAATAGGGGTTTGCAGCAGCAGTTGGGTAGCTCAGGGCTGGGCATGGCACACCAGAGCAACATGGTGTCACCACAACCTCCCATGTCCCAGATGAACATGAATCACCAAAGTACAATGAGTCTGCAACAACCCAACATGGGGTTCCAAGACCCCATGGGTCCTCCCATGATGCACCATAGCATGGGTCAGCTCCGGGACAACCAGGCCAGCCTGGCCAACTATGGCATGAGTGCCCACAACATCCACCAAGGTTATAGCATGCAGATGCCCTATCCCTGGTACAACCAGGGCTACGGTGCCAACGATCCCAGAGCCTACCCGCCGTATAATAACCCTTACGTTCCGCAGTACCCACAACACAATACCCCAGTCAGTCAGTCGCTGCCGGGTTATCCCTCGCCAACACCCAGTATGCACAATTCTCCCATGGGTATGGGGCTCTCTAATCTTTCCAATCAGCCGATGGGGCTCTTGAGTCCTACACGACAATCTATGGGTCTTTCAAACTCGTCCGGACAGTCGCTTGGAATACATAATCATTCAGGACAGTCTTTAGGTCTCTCCAATCATGCTGCCCAATCTTTAGGAATCTCTCCAACAGGACAGTCAATGGGAATACCCAACCAATCTGATCAATCTATGGGAGTTACAAATGCTTCGGGACAGCCTATGGGATTAGCTAATCATGGTGGGCAGTCTATGGTAATTCCCAATCCTACTGAGCAGTCAATGGGAGTTTCTAATCCCACAGGACAACCAATGTCAGTTCAAAACCCATCGGGGCAGTCGATGTCAGTCCAAAACCCATCAGGGCAGTCGATGTCAGTCCAAAATCCATCAGGGCAGTCGATGTCAGTTCAGAATCCATCAGGACAATCAATGTCAGTTCAAAATTCTTCTGGGCAGCCAATGTCAGTTCAAAATTCATCTGGGCAATCGATGTCAGTCCAGAATTCTTCAGAGCAGTCATTGGGAGTTTCAAATTCTTCAAGAGGACTCCTGGGACTGTCAAACTCACCAGGGCAGTCACTTGGAGTTCCAACTCCATCTGGTCAACCACTCGGTCAGCCTGGAAATAACCCACAAGGGAATCAGTCAATGTACCCTAATGGAGCAGCCAGTGAACACAGCCCTGCTACACCCACTACACCTGCCACTCCAGCCACACCAGCCACACCTGCCACACCTGCTGCACCCTCAACCCCCACTCCAACAACAGAGGAGAAAGCCAAAGAACCGAGTGAGGAAACAGACCCCAAAACTGCTGTGAAGGAAGATGGCAAGGAAGGAGAAGAAGAAGAAAATTCGGAGGATAAGAAGGACGAGAAGAAAGAAGATCCCAAGAAAGATGAGATGACTCTGGAGTGGACGGAAGGGTTGTTCAAGGACTACATACCTGGCTTGCTCACTAACTCAGCCAAGTTCCAGGTATTTTTCCAGATCCTGGAAGGGTGTGCGAGACTAGGTGACCGCCTGCTGGTGTTTTCACAGTCGCTTTTCACTCTCACCCTACTGGAGGAGTTCCTGCAGAGGTCGTACATTCCCGGCACCTACGAAGGCTGGCTCAGAAACCGGTCGTATTTCAGACTCGATGGCAGCACGTCTGCCCAGGAGAGAGAGAAATTAATTAATGAATTTAATTTAAACCCTAACATTAGACTATTTCTGGTATCTACAAGAGCTGGAAGTTTAGGTATTAATTTAGTGGGCGCCAACAGAGTGGTTGTGTTTGATGCATCGTTCAACCCGTGCCACGACACTCAGGCTGTGTGTCGAGTCTACCGCTATGGTCAGAAAAAGGAGTGCCACATATACCGTCTTGTGACAGATAATTCTCTGGAAAAACGTATATACGACCGACAGGTTAACAAGCAGGGCATTGCAGACCGTATTGTGGATGAGATGAATCCTGATGCTCACTTGTCATCCAAGGAAATCAGCAATCTTCTGGTGGAAAACGAGAGCGACCCCGAGCCAGTGGACATGACAGACAGAGCGGAAAAGTACAAAGACGTGATCTTGCAGGAGGTGGTGCTCAAACACGGCGCTCTCTTCACCAAGCCGCCCTTCAAACACGAGAGTTTACTCGTTGACCGCAAGGACAAGAAGCTCTCTAGGGCGGAGAAACGACTAGCCAAAAGATCTTACGAGCTGGAGAAACAAGCGAACATCAGTTACAGTCGGCCATCGTATGCTGCATTCTACCCCAAGAATCAACAAGGACAGCAGGTGGTCATGGGCACCAAGATCGGGTGAGTCGACGCTTTACTTTTGTATTTCCTACCTTAAAGGGCTTGTGATCCAAGAAATTGAACTCATCCATCCCTTTCCTTGAATCAGACCTGATTGCCTTCCATTCTCCAAGTGCTGTATGACCCTTATGGGTTTAGTGCTTCACCCTGAATATAATAATGATCAGTTTAAAGGTTTAAAAATTATAATTAAATGTAACATTGTCACTTTTAAAGTCAGGTTATAAGAACAAGTGTGTGTTGTCTGAGTTGTTTGCAGTGTGACCCATATGGGTTTAGTGCTTGTTTTATAATATAATAATGTATTAATAATAATTCCTTTGCAAATTGGCATCAACACAGCCCAGCATGAAGCCAAACTTGTAAGTAAGATGCTCTGGAAATTAAAGTTTGAAGCTGACCAGAAGAGGCATTCCCCAGTTACTGTGGAAACCAGTTTGTTTAATAAAACTGACAAATTATACAATGTGAAGCTTTGAGTGGGTGAAGTCCAGCAGCACAAAATTTGAAGCTGATCAGATGAAGCATTCTCTTGTTAATGCTCAGAATCCATCAATTTCATATTCATTAACTATGCTTGGAAATTGTTAACTTTGCATGTATGAAGTGTGAACTTATGGATCAGCATTATGACCATAAGACACATTATGTCCTAATACACATCAACCATTAAAGACTGAGGTCGTTCAGAAGAGGTTAGTATACTTGAGTTACTTTTCTGAAAATAATACACCTTAAAATTGAGCAGTTGGTACCTAAACACTGAAGTAGTAATGGCAAGCTTGTAAGACACACCAGTGTTCAAACTTGGAAGTAGTAATGGCAAGCTTGTAAGACATACCAGTGCTCAAACCAGGAAGTAGTAATGGAAAGCTTGTAAGACATACCAGTGTTCAAACCAGGAAGTAGTAATGGCAAGCTTGTAAGACATACCAGTGTTCAAACCAGGAAGTAGTAATGGCAAGCTTGTAAGACACACCAGTGTTTAAACCTGGAAGCTGCTTACAACAACCTTTCTCAGGTTACTTCAAGCAAAATGATCAGGAAAAGTCCATTAAAAATTGAACAGAGGTTACATACACATGGCAGTTGTTGCACGAGTCTTTTCTTGTCATGGATACCTGATTACTAGCCACTCCTCAGGTGCTGTTGTATGACCTTGGCATATTTAGTACTTCAGTACTATAATAATGATAACATGAGAGTATAATACACAGATAACTTGCTCTTAGGTGATGCTACAATCACTGTGTTGAGAATTTTTTCTTAAAGAATTAGACACGTGAAACAACTGGGTATTTTTGTTATGTAGATATTTTACCAACCAGTGGGTTTATCAATACAATACAGAGACAAAAACAACAGACTCATGATTAGGCAGTCAGTCCCTCAGCCTTGAAGCAGGTGTTCAGTAGTGTAGTCTTGATGAATCTGCTTTTGTATTCTTCGCGACAGTATAATAAAGAGTAACGTGTTACAGCGGAGTGGTGTATGCCAAACCTGTGGGTACAGTGAGGCCGCTTCAGGCAGAGATGGGTCACCGTCTGGAAGGAGGAATGATCCACCGACCGAATATCTTATCTCGTGCTCAGCCGACCTTCCCTGTTGAAGCTCTGGCCAAGCAGGGCGTCTCGGTTCAACAGATCACCGTACCTAAAGGTAAGTTGTAGCAACTAATGTTAGCCACACTACCTGTTCATCATTGTTCACTCACTTTCCATAATGTTATAACAAGAATATTAGAATAAAGGAGCACTGCAGCAGGTCTACTGACCCATGCTAGGCAGGTCCCACTCACAACCAACACTACTGTAGGTCTACTGGCACATGCTAGGCAGGTCCCACTCACAACCAACACTACTGTAGGTCTACTGGCACATGCTAGGCAGGTTCCACTCACAACCAACACTACTGTAGGTCTACTGGCACATGCTAGGCAGGTCCCACTCACAACCAACACTACTGTAGGTCTACTGGCACATGCTAGGCAGGTCCCACTCACAACCAACACTACTGTAGGTCTACTGGCACATGCTAGGCAGATCCCACTCTCAACCAACACTACTGTAGGTCTACTGGAACATGCTAGGCAGGTTCCACTCACAACCAACACTACTGTAGGTCTACTGGCACATGCTAGGCAGGTCCCACTCACAACCAACGCTACTGTAGGTCTACTGGCACATGCTAGGCAGGTCCCACTCACAACCAACACTACTGTAGGTCTACTGGCACATGCTAGGCAGGTTCCACTCACAACCAACGCTAATGTAGGTCCAAGCTTCTACTCAACCTTCCACTACCAACATCGCACCTGACTGTGACCCAACTACAATCTACTATTGTATGATCTATGCTCACATGCATAACATTGCTGTTCCTGGGACTTTCAACACATCCATTAATGAACTCTTCAAACTAAACAACATGCCAGAGTTCACCTTCCCAGCTTCTCCACCATCTTCTCAAATTCTCAACAACAACTCGCATCCTGTCGTCACTGTGCCACCTGCAAGTCACTTCCAAGCAGCCCCACCACCGCCACCACCTCCGACTACCAGTGACGTCACCTCAATGCAGACCAATGAAATGCCTCCTCCCAGCCAAACAACAAACCTGCCAACATCTTCCATTCCACCAGCTAAGAAAGCGAAAGTTACCACAGCAAGAAATTCACATCACCACACAACATTCCCTGGCTTAGTCTTCTACACAGCTGATGTAAATGAAGACGACCTACCCTAGACTGAAGTACACACCCGGCTGCAAAATGGAAGAATCAAGTATGCTATTGAAGCTAAAACTGATGACGAACCAAACCACTGGACACTCACTGATGTACTACAAGCAGTTACAGATACACAAGTAGACCCACTATATGCTAACACCAAAGTCTTCATAGATGTCTTGAACAAATCCTCGTTTAAGAAGCTAACCAACGGTACCCTGCTCCATGACACATACTCCAGATACAGACGCGTCTCGACATAATTCTGGACATCACCACCACTCTGATTAAGACGCCTCACCATCTAACAATCACCACATAGAAAGCCGCCTTCCTCTGTCACCAACCCACAATAGCCGCCAGTTCCCACCACCAGCAAAACCTTCCCAAGAATGATGCAGCCAGCTCAGCCAGCCTTTTCGTGCCTTTCTACATCGTTAACAAGTTCCTGATTCTCCAGCTCCTGTCCACTATAGCTCCACTGCTGGGTCAAGCCCTGGCTCTTTATGTATGACTCAAGACCTTCCTCTCATCGACTATACTTCGTCTGTCCACACTTCACCGCTCACCCACTTGTGGGTCTTACCTAACGTTCGTTCATTCGTTCGGCACACGCTAGGCAGGTCCCACTCACAACCAACACTACTGTAGGTCTACTGGCACATGCTAGGCAGGTCCCACTCACAACCAACACTACTGTAGGTCTACTGGCACATGCTAGGCAGGTCCCACTCACAACCAACACTACTGTAGGTCTACTGGAACATGCTAGGCAGGTTCCACTCACAACCAACACTACTGTAGGTCTACTGGCACATGCTAGGCAGGTCCCACTCACAACCAACGCTACTGTAGGTCTACTGGCACATGCTAGGCAGGTCCCACTCACAACCAACACTACTGTAGGTCTACTGGCACATGCTAGGCAGGTTCCACTCACAACCAACGCTAATGTAGGTCCAAGCTTCTACTCAACCTTCCACTACCAACATCGCACCTGACTGTGACCCAACTACAATCTACTATTGTATGATCTATGCTCACATGCATAACATTGCTGTTCCTGGGACTTTCAACACATCCATTAATGAACTCTTCAAACTAAACAACATGCCAGAGTTCACCTTCCCAGCTTCTCCACCATCTTCTCAAATTCTCAACAACAACTCGCATCCTGTCGTCACTGTGCCACCTGCAAGTCACTTCCAAGCAGCCCCACCACCGCCACCACCTCCGACTACCAGTGACGTCACCTCAATGCAGACCAATGAAATGCCTCCTCCCAGCCAAACAACAAACCTGCCAACATCTTCCATTCCACCAGCTAAGAAAGCGAAAGTTACCACAGCAAGAAATTCACATCACCACACAACATTCCCTGGCTTAGTCTTCTACACAGCTGATGTAAATGAAGACGACCTACCCTAGACTGAAGTACACACCTGCTGCAAAATGGAAGAATCAAGTATGCTATTGAAGCTAAAACTGATGACGAACCAAACCACTGGACACTCACTGATGTACTACAAGCAGTTACAGATACACAAGTAGACCCACTATATGCTAACACCAAAGTCTTCATAGATGTCTTGAACAAATCCTCGTTTAAGAAGCTAACCAACGGTACCCTGCTCCATGACACATACTCCAGATACAGACGCGTCTCGACATAATTCTGGACATCACCACCACTCTGATTAAGACGCCTCACCATCTAACAATCACCACATAGAAAGCCGCCTTCCTCTGTCACCAACCCACAATAGCCGCCAGTTCCCACCACCAGCAAAACCTTCCCAAGAATGATGCAGCCAGCTCAGCCAGCCTTTTCGTGCCTTTCTACATCGTTAACAAGTTCCTGATTCTCCAGCTCCTGTCCACTATAGCTCCACTGCTGGGTCAAGCCCTGGCTCTTTATGTATGACTCAAGACCTTCCTCTCATCGACTATACTTCGTCTGTCCACACTTCACCGCTCACCCACTTGTGGGTCTTACCTAACGTTCGTTCATTCGTTCGGCACACGCTAGGCAGGTCCCACTCACAACCAACACTACTGTAGGTCTACTGGCACATGCTAGGCAGGTCCCACTCACAACCAACACTACTGTAGGTCTACTGGCACATGCTAGGCAGGTCCCACTCACAACCAACATTACTGTAGGTCTACTGGCACATGCTAGGCAGGTCCCACTCACAACCAACACTACTGTAGGTCTACTGGCACATGCTAGGCAGGTCCACTCAACCAACCTACTGTAGGTCTACTGGCACATGCTAGGCAGGTCCCACTCACAACCAACACTACTGTAGGTCTACTGGCACATGCAAGGCAGGTCCCACTCACAACCAACGCTACTGTAGGTCTACTGGCACATGCAAGGCAGGTCCCACTCACAACCAACGCTACTGTAGGTCTACTGGCACATGCTAGGCAGGTCCCACTCACAACCAACACTACTGTAGGTCTACTGGCACATGCTAGGCAGGTCCCACTCACAACCAACGCTACTGTAGGTCTACTGGCACATGCTAGGCAGGTCCCACTCACAACCAACACTACTGTAGATCTACTGGCACATGCTAGGCAGGTCCCACCACAACCAACGCTACTGTAGGTCTACTGGCACACGCTAGGCAGGTCCCACTCACAACCAACGCTACTGTAGGTCTACTGGCACATGCTAGGCAGGTCCCACTCACAACCAACACTACTGTAGGTCTACTGGCACATGCTAGGCAGGTTCCACTCACAACCAACGCTACTGTAGGTCTACTGGCACATGCAAGGCAGGTCCCACTCACAACCAACGCTACTGTAGGTCTACTGGCACATGCTAGGCAGGTTCCACTCACAACCAACGCTACTGTAGGTCTACTGGCACATGCTAGGCAGGTCCCACTCACAACCAACACTACTGTAGGTCTACTGGCACATGCTAGGCAGGTCCCACTCACAACCAACCTACTGTAGGTCTACTGGCACATGCTAGGCAGGTCCCACTCACAACCAACACTACTGTAGGTCTACTGGCACATGCTAGGCAGGTTCCACTCACAACCAACGCTACTGTAGGTCTACTGGCACATGCAAGGCAGGTCCCACTCACAACCAACACTACTGTAGGTCTACTGGCACATGCTAGGCAGGTCCCACTCACAACCAACGCTACTGTAGGTCTAATGGCACATGCTAGGCAGGTCCCACTCACAACCAACACTACTGTAGGTCTAATGGCACATGCAAGGCAGGTCCCACTCATAACCAACACTACTGTAGGTCTACTGGCACATGCTAGGCAGGTCCCACTCACAACCAACACTACTGTAGGTCTAATGGCACATGCTAGGCAGGTCCCACTCACAACCAACGCTACTGTAGGTCTACTGGCACATGCTAGGCAGGTCCCACTCACAACCAACGCTACTGTAGGTCTACTGGCACATGCTAGGCAGGTTCTTCACATAACAAACCATGTACTCTCATTGATTTACTTGTTCACATCAGTTTTAAAGCTACACAAAGTTCTCCCCTCAGTTATGGCACTTGCTACTTTTTCACTCATCCTCAATTCTAGTTCGAACTAGTGCCTTCCTGTCTTCATTTTAAAGTCAAATTGGTGCATCTTAAGTTCATTACATAAGAGTCTTATCGTGGTCAGATATTTTGAGCATTATATTTACTTTATATCTCTAACTCTGTCTTTCCAGAGAGTAAATTCATAACTTTCACCCTGTGTTCAGTATGACAGCATTCTTGGAATTAATTTTATCAGTGCATTTCCCAGTGTATATTGAATAGTTTCTCATCCTTCCCCACCTTTCCTGAAGGTTATGTTCCAGAAAACAGAGTTGTGCACAATTTGCACAATATCGGAACCAACCAGACTGGAAAATACCCTTGACCTTGTATTGACAGATAATGAAGATCTGGTACGGAACATAATAGTGTCAGAATCAGCAAATTCAGACTACATCCTAATCAAAGTTTATACTGTATACTCACTGCTAAAAACAGTCTCCCACCAAGGCAGGGTGACCCAAAAAAGAAACACTTTCACCATCATTCACACATAATCACTGTCTTTCCAGAGACACTCAGATACGACAATTCAGATGTCAGCCCAAACAGCCATTATCCCAAACCCCTCCTTTAGAGTGCAGGCACTGTACTTCTCATCTCCAGGACTCAAGTCCAGCAAACAGGTTTCCCTGAATCCCTTCTCAAAATATTACTTTGCTCACACTCCAACAGCTTGTCAGATCCCAAAAACCATTCATCTCCACTCACACCTATCTAACACGCTCACACAAAACCTCTTTTATCCCCTCCCTCCATCCTTTCCTAGCATGACCCCTACCCCTCTTTCCCTCCATCACAGATTTATACACCCTCCATGTTATGGTTGTAGGGTATAATGAAAGTCAGAGTAATGATAAGAACATAAGAAAGGAGGAACACTGCAGCAGGCCTGTTGGCCCATACTAGGTATGGGCCAACACTGGTGGTGTACTCTCCCCAAGGCCCATTTAACAACAACAACACAGCTATAGATACCACAACCATAAATGAATGAACATAACAAACATAAACATAACAAACATATGAACATAACACCTACATTCCTCTTTTTCTAAATTACATTATATCATCACAACAGGTATTATTGTTACAATATAAAGATTAGCTCATCGTCCAAAACTACTTATAAATCCAACCCATCTGGAGGTTTGACCACTCTTCTGGAACACCTAAGATATGGAGGGTTGGCATTATCCTGAGGTACAACCTTTCCTCTCACTGCTGTTTTGATTATCTAACTTTCCAGGAGTGTCTTCCTGCATACTAACCTGATTCTTAAGTTTATTACCACTAGTATCCATTGTGGGCAGTTCCTCTGACCATAAAGATGCCCTTTTCGTATGCTGACTAGGAATTACCAACCCACTCCTTACAGCTTCTGGTATTGTTGGAATCAGTGTTTGCTCTCCATCACTCCTAAACCTTGGCATGAGTTGATCTCTATGCCTTTTCCATATCATATTACCAAAACCTTTAATTTGCACCTTTTAATTCCTAACCCCTAATATCTCCACAATCTTCTCTTCTACACAAGGGTCACCTTTCCAAAAGTTTCTGACATACACGACATCATCAACTTGAAATTACTTCTCATCCCCCTGACGTTCACCACCAGCTGTGTTAGACAATGACTTGTCTTCCCTAACATGATGTTTGACAGCCACTACTGGGATTTTAAAATTCTTATTAAATGTCATTTCTGCTGGTGTCTTACCAGTGGAGGAATGAACAGTTTTCCTATGGTTATACAAAAACCTACATAATCTGGTATTGTAAATTTATGTAAACCTTCCTTCAATGTGCTTACTGCTCTCTTGGCCAGTCCATTTGATGATGGATGGTTTGGGGTTGGAGTAACATGTTCAATACTGTTTCATCTCTTGTGATACAAAGTATGCAGCATTATCTGACACAACTATGTCTGGTAACCCAAAATTTCAAAAGGATTTCCTCAGCAACTCATTTGTAACTGTGGATGTCATGGAACTAGTTACTTGGGTATCTAAGAATTTTGAAAAGGAATCCAGAATTACAAAAGAAATATTTGCCCTCAACTTGGTCTGCATAGTCTATATGCACTCTTAGAGTCAAAAGGTTGAAAACCACTGTAGTCTAGACCATGGTTTCCCATGCTGGGACAAGATAGTTTAGGAGATAAAATTGGCTTAAAATTCTCAAAACAAATCGGACAATTCTTTGTCACTTCTGGTCAATCTTTGGCCACCAGACCCACTTCCTTGCTTCTGCTTCCATAGCATTGATACCATTATGACCCATATGTAAATGCTCTAATATCTCACATCTTAATTCTACCGGCACTACCACTCTATTCCTATACAATAATACATTGAGAATAGTCAGATCTGATTTGATGGAATTATAGTCAGATAAAAGTACACTGTTCTTACACCACCCATATTTAACATTATTTACTACTTGGGATAATACAGTATCTTTCCCAGATTGCTCTCTGATGTTTTCAAATGAGATATTTTGTAAATCTAGAGAATCTACTAATCTTACATATTCTGTAGGAGTACCTGACTCTAAGCTATGATCTTCAATAGGTAATCTACTTTATGCATCTGCAATAACATTTTCCTTGCCAGCCTTGAATAACAAATAACATTCATACTGAGAAAATAACAGAGCCCAACACTGAATTCTGGCATTTGCATATACTGGAATATGTTTTCCTTTCCCAAACAAACCTAGCAATGTTTATGATCTGTGCGAGCAACAAAATTTCTTCCTGGCAAATAATATCTGAAATTCTTAACAGCAAACACTAAAGCTAGACCTTCTTTATCAAGTTGAGAATAATTCTGTTCTGCTGGAGAAAGTTTCATACTAGCAAAATATACAGGTTTTTCCTGGCCATTTACTTCCTGGATTAACACACATCCAACACCTACAGAGGAAGCATCGGCCTTAAGTATTAATGGATGCTCTCCTGTAAAATTAGTCAACAAAGCTGAACACACTAGACTTTTTTAATCCTTTAAACAGCTTCCTCTTCCACTGAACACCACTCAAATGTAGCCCCTTTTTTAATAAATCATACAATGGTGCCAGAATTAAAGAAAAGTGTTGAATGAATTTACAATAATATGTCACCATCCCCACAAAGGACTGAACTTCTCCTATGGATGGTAAATTTACAAAAGCCTCAATTTTCTTAGAAGAAGGTTTAATACTTTCCCCTGTTATCTCATACCCCAGATATTCAGTAGATATGGTTTTCAACACTAACTTATTCAGTAATATACTCTTGTAAAATCTTCAACACCTTCCTGAGTCTAGCATCCAAATTGGATGCTACCTCTTCCAATATAAAAAACAATTGGGAAATAAATTTTTGAAAGATACCAGGAGATGAAATTCCAAAAGTCCTATGTGGGTATTAATTACTAAAAGCTGTTGGATCCTCTCATCTACAGGTATCTGTAAATAAGCATCTTTTAAATCTAATTTTGTAAATGTTTTGCCTTTACCCACTACCGACAATAATTCTTCAATCCTGGGTAAAGAATATCTTTCACAATGAATTTGTTGATTTTTTTTCAACAAGTTGGCCATCTCCTGTCGAGGCAGGGTGACCCAAAAAGAAAGAAAATCTCCAAAAAGAAAATACTTTCATCATCATTCAACACTTTCACCATCACTCATACATAATCACTGTCTTTGCAGAGGTCCTCAGATACGACAGTTTAGAAATCCCTCCAAACTGCCAATATTCCAAACCCCTCCTTTAAAGTGCAGGCATTGTACTTCCCATTTCCAGGACTCAAGTCCGGCTAACCGGTTTCCCTGAATCCCTTCACTAAATATTACCCCGTTCACACTCAAACAGCTCATCAGATCCCAAAAACCATTCGTCTCCATTCACTCCTATCTAGCACACTCACGCACGCTTGCTGGAAGTCCAAGCCCCTCACCCACAAAACCTCCTTTACCCCTTTCCTCCAACCTTTTCGAGGACGACCCCTACTCCGCCTTCCTTCCCCTACAGATTTATACGCTCTCTAAGTCATTCTATTTTGATCCATTCTCTCTAAATGACCAAACCACCTCAACAACCCCTCTTCAGCCCTCTGACTAATACTTTTAGTAACTCCACATCTAATTTCCACACTCCGAATTTTCTGCATAATATTTACACGACACATTGCTCTTAAACAGGACATCTCCACTGCCTCCTCGCTACAGCATTTACAACCCAAGCTTCACACCCATATAAGATTGTTGGTACTACTATACTTTCATACATTCCCTTCTTTGCCTCCATGGATAACGTTTTTTTGCCTCCACAGATACCTCAACGCACCACTCACCTTTTTTTCTTCATCAGTTCTATGGTTAACCTCATCCTTCATAAACCCATCTGCTGACAAGTCATCTCCCAAATATCTGAAAACATTCATTTCATCCATACTCCCTCTCTCTAATGTGATATCCTATTTTTCTTTATCTAAATCGTTTGATATCCTCATCACCTTACTCTCATCTATGTTCACTTTCAACTTTCTACACACACAACCCGCACATATAAAAAAGAGAGGAGCTTACGATGACGTTTCGGTCTGACTTGGACCATTTACAAAGTCACACTAACACACAGGACAGGAAGAAGGGTTATTTATAGGCAGGCAGACAGGGTAGGGCACAAGAAAGTGGTGGAGGGGTAATATAAGGTAAATATTATTCTCAAACCTTTGGTGTCGCCATGGGCTCTCCTCTATCTCCTGTTCATGCTAATCTTTACATGGAATACTTCGAGACTGTTCTTACCACTATTGATGTACTACGTCCTTCACTCTGGCTCTGCTGTGTAGATGACATCTTTGCTCTTTGGCCTCATGACTCAAGTCTCTTCCAACCATTTCTTGATGCTCTTAATAATCTTGCCCCTTCCATTAAGTTTAAAGCTGATTGGGAATCTAATTCTTTGCTTCCTTTCCTTGATGTTCATGTCCACCGCTCAGTTACAGGTTTTGCCGTTTCTGTGTACCGCAAGCCTATGCACAGTGGCATGTACATTCACTACTTTTCTTATCATGCCTCCTCTGTCCAGAAAAGTGTTCTTATCTCCCTCTTTCTCCGTGCTCTCCGCATTTGTGATCCTCAGTTCCTTGAAGCAGAAATTTCCACTCTTCATAATTCATTTTCCCGCCTTGGCTACCCTTCCCATTTCATTGACTCTGCTTTCTCTCGTGCTAAACAGACTTTCTTCTCTCCTAAACCCTCTACTCCTGGGAACTCTCCTGTCCTCTGCCTTCCCTACATCTCTGGTCTCTCTAATCTCAACAACTCTCTCCGTTCCTTAGACATCAAACTTACCTTTCGTCAGACTAACACTCTTCACACTAATCTAGTTCATACCTCCCCTCCCTCTATAGATTCTCCTGGTGTCTACTCTATTTCTTGCTCCTCCTGTCCTCTTCAGTACTTTGGAGAAAGTGGCCGATCTCTTTCTGACAGACTTAGGGAGCACAAAAATAGTGTTAGGCTTGCCGACACTAATAATGCTCTTTTCTGTCATGTCAGAGATCACAGTCATCCTATTGATTGGTCTTCTGCTAAAACTGTCTACCCTACATCCAACTTTCATAGTCGCCGTCAATTTGAATCCTCCCTTATACACAACTTTCCCTGTATGAATCTTAGCCCTGGCTTTGTCTGTAGATGCTTTTCTCTCCCATTACATTGTTAAATGCTCCAAACTTCAGTACACCCATGACTTAACCTGATTCCTTCCCCTTCTCCTCTTTCTCCTTTCTCCTCTGTGTTTTCTTTCTTTTCTTTTGCCTTGTATTTGTCCTTTATTTTATTTTAATTTCATTTTTCCCCCTCTGTGTTGTTGTCCTCACCCTATGCGGGCCACCAGCTTCATTGCAGTGCTCCTTTCCTAGAATATGACTGACTCCACTACTACTACCACTACCACTACTACCTCCATTATTACCCCTCCACCACTTTCTTGTGCCCTTCCCTGTCTGCCTGCCTATAAATACCCCTTCTTCCTGTCCTGTGTGTTAGTGTGACTTTGTAAATGGTCCAAGTCGGACCGAAACGTCGTTGTAAGCCCCTCTCTTTTTTATATGTGCGGGTTGTGTGTGTATTGTTCCAGTCACGGTATTGTGCCTTTTTTTGTTATTCAACTTTCTACCTTTACACACCCTCCCAAACTCGTCCACTAACCTTTGCAACTTTTCTTTAGAATCTCCCATAAGCACAGTATCATCAGCAAAAAGTAACTGTGTCAACTTCTATTTTGTTGATTTATATATTTAAAACCCCCACATATTCTCAAAGAGTTAGCCTTTAACCCTTAACCCTTTCAGGGTCCGTGCCGTAGTTCTACGGCTTTGAGTTGAGGGTCCAAACCGTAGTTCTACGCCATGAACTCAGCTCACTCAGATAAGCTGAGAGCGGTAAATTTGGGCCTAGATATGAGAGAATACATCTATGTGGTAAGTGTGCACCACATAAAACAAATCCCACAGGACACAGTGCATAATGAGAAAAAACTGAGACCGTAATTTTCGATTAAAACAGCGACTTTGCAGTGTTTTTTCGTATGTTTTTTATAGTTGTATTTGCTATTTCTTGGTCTCGTTTGATAGAAAGGAAGATATATTACAGAAATAGAGTTGATTTTGATTGGTTTTAATACTGGAAATGGCTTGAAACTGAGCTCAAAGTAGCGGAAATGTTAAATTTTTGCCGATGTTCAAGAGTAAACAAATGACCTCACACATCTAATACGCACCAACTGGTGGGGCTAATATACGTTCACAAATGTGGTGATATTATTTATACAATTATTACAATATTGCATAACAGTAAATCTTCCATTTTTTTTTGTTTGAATAAAAATTCATTATGTTAATAAAAAATCAAAATGGAATTCATTTGTAAAGCCTGAAAACGTAACCAATGAACAGAAGAAATGTTAGTTTAGTGCCAGAAATGCCTGCATTGTTTATTCTGGACCCTATTTTGAAATTGGAATATTTTAAACTTTGCATTAAATTGGCCAAATTACCAATTTCCGATCACTAGTTTGTAGTTGAAACAGTTGACTGGGCAATAGAATAGAAGTTTTTTTTTTAATTAACACATCGGCCGTTTCCCACCAAGGCAGGGTGGCTCGACAAAGAAAAACTTTCATCATCATTCACTCCATCACTGTCTTGCCAGAGGCGTGCTTACACTACAGCTACAAAACTGCAACATTAACACCCCTCCTTCAGAGTACCAGCACTGTACTTCCCATCTCCAGGAATCAAGTCTGGCCTGCCTGTTTCCCAGAAACCCTTCATAAATGTTACCTTACACTCCAACAGCACGTCAAGTCCCAAAAAACATTTGTCTCCATTCGCTCCTATCTAACACGCTCACGCACGCTTGCTGGAAGTCCAAGCCCCTCGCACACAAAACCTCCTTTACCCCCTCCCTCCAACCTTTTCTAGGCCGATCCCTACCCCGCCTTCCCTCCACTACAGTTTTATACTCTCGAAGTCATTCTATTTTGCTCCATCCTTTCTATATGTCCAAACCATCTCAACAACCCCTCCTCAGCTCTCTGGATAATAGTTTTGGTAATCCCACACCTCCTCCTAATCTCCAAACTACGGATTCTCTGCATTATATTCACACCACAAATTGCCCTCAGACACGACATCTCCACTGCCTCCAGCCTTCTCCTTGTTGCAACATTCACAAACCATGTCTCACACCCATACAAGAGTGTTGGTATAACTATACTCTCATACATTCCCCTCTTTGCTTTCATGGATAAAGTTCTCTGTCTCCACAAGGTCCTCAGTGCACCACTCACCTTTTTCCCCTCGTTAATTCTATGATTCACCTCATCCTTCATATACCCATCTGCTGACACATCCACTCCCAAATATCTGAACACATTCACCTCCTCCATACTCTCTCCCTCCAATCTGATATCCAATCTTCCATTATCTAATTTTTTTGTTATCCTCATCACCTTACTCTTTCCTATACGTATTCACTTTTAATTTCCTTCTTTTACATACCCTACCAAACTCATCCACCAACCTCTGCAACTTCTCTTCAGAATCCCCCAAAAGCAGTGTCATCAGCAAAGAGCAAGTGTGACAACTCCCACTTTGTGTTAGATTCTTTATCTTTAACCCCACACCTCTTGCCAACACCCGAGCATTCACTTCTCTTACAACTCCATCTATAAATATATTAAACAACCACGGTGACATCACACATCCCTGTCTAAGGCCTACTTTTACTGGGAAATAATCTCCCTCTCTACTCTAACCTGTGCCTCACTATCCTCGTAAAAACTTTTCACCGCTTTCAATAACCTACCGCCTATTCCATATACAGTGGTACCTCGAGTTACGATGGTCCCCAAAATCGCCCTTTTATGTAAGTTTATTTTTTTAAATGCTTTTGTAAGTATATTTTTGGGGGTGTAAAAGGACTAGTCTATTTTACATTATTCCTTATAGGGATAAATTCGTTTGGTAATGGCACTTGAACAGCATTCTCGAACGAAAAAATATCGTAACTCGAGGTACCACTGTATTTGCAACATGAAGAAGTAATAGAAGTAATACTAGCGAAATAGCTAATTTGATCGACTGGAATAATGTAATTGGCCTAAAATGGGAGTCAATGTCAGCAAAATCACCAATGCGTAAATATCGCTTTTCTCACTTTCTTTACCAAAGGAACTTTACTATGAACTTTCTTTGGCGCCATGGTTACTTATTTTGCAGTTGCACTTAATGAATAACCATGAAAAACAATGAATTATTGCAAAATGTTTGGATGAATGAGCAGAACCTTCCTCACTCTGCCACAGACACAGCCAGACTGACGCGAGCGGCTGCCAGCAGGCAGGTGGATGCATCCCATTCGAACTGATAAGTGAAATAACGGCCGATAAGCAGTAGCCGAAAAAACGGCCTATAAGCGAGTTGTCCGATAAGAGGAATGGCTGATAACATGGGGTCCACTGTATTTAATTCTCTCACTGCGCCCAACATCTTACACTCCAAGTCATCCTATTTTGCTCCATCCTCTCTAAATGACCAAATCACCTCAACAACCCCTCCTCAGCCCTCTGAATAATAATTTTAGTAACTTCACACCACCACCTAATTTCCACATTACGAGTTCTTTACATAATATTCAAACCATTCATTGCCCTTAGACATGACATCTTCACTGCCTCCAGCCTCCTCCTCACTGCAACATTCACAACCCATGCTTCACACCTGTACAAGAGTATTGGTACCACTATACGGTAGGACCCCACTTATACGGCACATTAGGTTCCAGGTTACCGCCTGAAAGCGGACATCGCCAGAAAGCAAAATGCCATTTTTTCTACTTATAAATGCTTATAATTGCCAGATAACAAGTTTACACTAACATATATAAAGTTAGCAATAGAACTAGGCATTAAAAAACAATAAAAAGTGAAATACACACACACAGTACACTCATTACTTACCTTGAAATATTTGTAGTCTTAATGTAGGGGGAGAGGTGAGTAGTATTTATTGCAAGAAGTCAGGTGTAGGAGGTATGGCAGCCTGGCCTACCCACCCACACTAATAAACTACAACATTTAAAGCGCCCTAAAGCGATAAAATGTATATACCATACACTCATTATTTCTTCTTCTTTCAACATGTCGCCGCCTCCCACCGAAGCGGGGTGGCCCAAAATGAAAAACGAAAGTTTCCTTTTACATTTAGTAATATATACAGGAGAGGGTACTAGCCCCTTGCTCCGGCATTTTAGTCGCTCTACGACACGCATGGCTTACGGAGGGAAGAATTCTGTTCCACTTCCCATGGTGATAATAGGAAATAAGAACAAGAACTAGTAAGAAAATAGAAGAAAACACAAAGGGGTGTGTATATATGCTTGTACATAAATGTGTAGTGTGACCTAAGTGTAAGTAGAAGTAGCAAGATGTACCTGAAATCTTGCATGTTTATGAGACAGAAAGACACCAGCAATCCTACCATCATGTAAAACAATTACAGGCTTTCGTTTACACTCACTCATTATTTACCTTAAAATATTTGTAGTCTTAATGTAGGGTGAGAGGTGAATAGTATTGATTTTTAGAGATCAGGTGTGGGATTTATGATAACCCGCCCGGCCACCCCACCCACCCGTAATATACTACGACATTTAAAGTGCGCTAGAGTAATAAAATGCATATACAGTACACTCATTACTTTCTGTAATGTAGGGTGAGAGGTGAGTAAACTACAGTATATAAAAACGAATAAACGAGAGAGAGAGAACGAGTAAATGAGAGGACAGAGCCGCAGAGTATGTAAGCGAACAGACGAATGCATCTGGTTTTGGTTGATACACGTTCATTCCATGTCTGTGAATCTTATATCATAATACAAACACCCTTTCATTATGTACAAGTTGTCTCCACATTGGTAAAGTAGAATAAATAAAGAGCAACACTCCCATTCTCATGTAACACACCATTGTTAGAGGGAATAACCCTCTTGAGTGAAGGCATACAAAAGGAATAATTTTCTACAGTTTTTTTTTTTTTTTTTTCAACAAGTCGGCCGTCTCCCACCGAGGCAGGGTGACCCAAAAAGAAAG
>WNWK01012769.1:0-58143 GCA_009830355.1 Cherax destructor | reverse complement strand
TTCAGACTTTATACCCGTTTTTATGCAACTATTTAAATGATCACGGACATGATGCCACCCCCCCCCCCTTTTCCGATACTTCGTTATTGGAACAATTTAAAACCCTGAATGTGACATTCGGCAGGCAAGCCCCGATTTTTCATATTAAACCATGTCTCAGTTATTGAAAAAACATCAATATTCCCCGTACTTGCAACTAATCTCAACTCGCCCATCTTATTCCTTCGACTTTTGGGTTTAATATATTTTAGAGACCCTCCTTTTTTTTACTCTTCCTGCTCATCTCTTTTTTTCCACCCTTGTCCTTGTCATCTATGTCACAGTTTTCCATATCCACCTTATTTGCCTATTACTAGTTTTTACAACTTATGTTCTTTGTCAAATATATGAGGAAGAGTTGGGTTTGTGAAGGACCTGCCTAGCAAGCAATTAAGCAAAGACTTTTTCCCTTTCTCATGATCTGGGAAGTTACAGGTAAATCCAGAGAACAGAGGACTTCAGACAAACTCCGAGCATTCCCCCAATCTTATCTATTTCTATCTTGATTAAGAATGTCTACTTTTATGTAGATATGAAGCAAAGCTAAAAAGGGGAAGGCTTTCCCCAAATCCTCCATTTCCCGAAACCCCCGTCAACTTGAAAGAGAGGGAAAAAATAAACACTATATAACGTATTGGAAAACTTGTTTATACAAAAGAAAAGGGTATGTTACTCTTTTCCAAACCCCTCGGGGGGAAGGGGGATGGAGAATGCAACGAAGTTGTATATCTTTCTACTGGTAATTCTACTTCTAGCTACCACCAGTTTTATTTTTTACTAATACTAGTTCTAATTCAGGTTGCTACTGTTCTAATTGTATCTACCATTATTTCTTTTTCCCAGCTTCCACCATTTTTTTTCTACTAATAGTTCTACTCGCAGCTACTCCTAGTTCCCCTTGAAGCTAAAAAACTAGTTCTAGCAACTGAAGTTAAAATTCCCTCCACTAGATTCGTCTTAATAAATGGATAAGAGCAACAGAATATCCTGGGTATCCTCAGATCAAAAAATTTGTGGCCATTGCATGAAGAGGCATTTGTGTAAAAGGAGCTTATGATTCCATGTCTCCCAAATTGTTTTTCAACTATTTAATTTATTTTATGCCACAAAGATGATTCTCTTTGTAGAGAAACTTTGATGCACATTCATGTTAAGCGTCTACAGAGCCTCATTATAATGATTAAGATAATTGCGTGACAATGCAGTTCAAACAGACCCCTTTTGATTCAATGTATATAAATTATTTGCATGTGAGAATTGCTTGCTATATGTCTCCTCAGTGATTAACTTCAAAGGGAGATTCTAAGGGTAGTTTCAATGGAACAGAATCAGCAAGACATCCCATTGGGGCAAGGTTCCCGGGAATTTCTTGGGCCATTGTTATGGAATGTTTTTTTTATTTATCCCAGAATCCCATGCATATGGAGACTGTACTCTGACATTTTCTTATCCAAAAAAGAAATGAACTGCTCTAAGCTACATCAATCACCAGCTAAAGCATATCAGCTTGGAGAAACCGGTGGCAGGTAACATTTGCACCTGGGAAAAAACAAATGATGATGGTCTCTAGGCACCAAGATGGTAAGGGGGCAGTAGTGTATGAATGGGAAGTCTTGGTACCTGGGAAAAAAGTTTTGGTGTCCTTGACGTGAAAATTGACTCCAAACTGACCATGAAGAACGACATTGTAAATATTGTAAACAAGGCAGCCAGGAACCTTACAGCACTTCGACGTATCTCGCATTTGCTCGATGGGGGATTAAAAAATTCTGTATGAGACACAAGAGCTCACACCTTGAGTATGCCCCACTTTCTTGGCCTGCCCCCCCCACCCCATCTGCGACTGCTTGACAGAGTAGAGAACAGAGAAAGGGCCACATCTCTACCGGGACCCATCCGGGATAGATCTGTCATTTCAGCATTTCAGCAGAGCCTTTAACACCGGGGGCATGTGGGCGGCCTTTTATGTACAAGGGGAACATTGTCGTACCACACTTGGCTCCACTCCCAGGACAGCGAGAAGTGAGTTTTACATAAGACGGGCAGAAAACACCAACTTCATTTGACTGTATTCTCCAGAACATCACTTTATCTGAGATTATGATTCGGATGTCCAAGTCTGAAACATGTTCGTAAACAAAATTATCAACGAAATAAAGTCAGTTGATAAAAGAAATTGCTGGCCCACAGAGGCTCCAACTTCATACTTGTATGTTCTAAAAAAAAAAAGGTTTTCAAAAATGATGTAAGTAACAGCTCTTAGCTTGAAAATAAAGTTGGAAACCCCTTTTACCCTAACCTTGTAAAACCTTGTGAAAAAAAAACAGAATGAGAGAGAGTAGAGGTGATGGTGGGAGTTGACGAAAAACCCTGTCCAATGACATTGTACTCCTACAACAAGCCAGTAGAAAAGGCAACTCCATGGAAAGAATATAACCGAAATCAATGATATTTAAGTGTGTTATGGTGAATAAGTGTAGTGTGAGATAGTTTTGGAAGGCCTAAAACAGACCCCAATATTGCCTTCACAGCGAATATCCAATATTCTCTTTTTGATGCTATGTAATAACATCTGGGTGCTTCTAACCTGTAGTATCGTGATTTGTCTTAACATCTTTCAATAGGGGGAAAAGTGGATAATATTCAGTTTTTTGTCAATTTTAGCATGAAGGCAACACACTCCCTGTTACCCCCCACTGTCCCTCCCCCACCCACTATTCCCCGCACCATTTTTAAAAAACCACCACCCCTCCCACTTTCTCCTGAGAACTTCAGTGTAATCTTGAAAACCCTTTTCTCTGTGATGACTTACATCGCAAAATAGAAAGAATATCATAATAATCTGGCAATTGTCCAAGGAGCTACTGTAGTGTTTTGGGCCTACCGTTCCTTAATGTAAGGAACATTCATGCTTTTAACCCCTACTGCCACTTCACGACGAAAGTCTTTGTTGAGCCCCAATCATCCTGGAAAAAAATACTACCTTATATAAATAGAGACGGGCCTCGAGCCACAGCAGGAATGTTCAGAGGTGCCTTAGGGGCTCCCTCAAATAATGACTTCCCCCACTGGCTGTGTTGTAAAGTTTCAGCTAAGATAATACATCCAAGGAAGCACCCCATAGCTCAAATCATTAGATACTGTCCACTTGTAGGTGTACCTGACGGACACCTACCATTTCACCTGACATCACTAATTCAACACCTTCCAACACACCTGGCAGAAATACCTGCCAGCTCTGCTCCACACTATTCCAACAGCTACCAGTACAGATGGCAGCAGTTCTCCATCTAATACTGAATCGGGTTTCCTCCACCAGAAAAGGGCAGTAATTATCAGGTGACCAACATTACCCAAACAAGGGGGTCACAGCACTACAACCGGGACATATCTGATAGAAATAAACGAAGGCGGGGTAGAAGACGTGGAAGAGGAGGGACAGAGGAGTTACACACCCACACAACACATTCCTAAAAAACCACAGCAACACATTCCCGGGAAAAACGCTCCCCGGTCATACTCATCGGGACATGGGAACCTGGGGATAAATCAGCGCTTAAACAGCAACGAAATACAAGTGCATCAAATGAGTCCACCCCAGGCATTAGGCAGTGCTCTCGCGTTACCGGATGGGGCACACCACTAACAACTGCCTGCAAATACCAGGTGCAATTACTGCCAAAAGAGGATATCATGAGAACTAATGTTATTAAAAAAGGGAACTTGACAGGCAGGATCACCAGAAAAAAAAAAGGATATCTGTTGGTGAATAAACTCACACGGCACCCAACCAGCTATATTAGGACCAGCAGGTGGTTTTCCTTATACAAGACCAGACCTACATCCCAGCGGGTGCCCCGGGGTCCCCCTCTCAAGGACAGGCACCTTTTCACATTTTTCACACCTTTCACACATCACTCTTGAGGAGCCCAAAATAACAACATCCTGTCGGCCAATTTTAGGCTTCCTTACCGATGTTGGGGAAACTCGCAGTGCGTGAACCTGACGTCCCGACATGTCGCTGTTTGGGCATTTTTTACGACAGGACTCCCGAAAATTTGGTTAGAATTGCTGGCTAACCCAGGAGGAAAAGAAACAGGCAAGGAAAAGGTGTTCCTGCTGCTTTCTAAAAACGTACATGCCCAGCCCGTTGATGTTTAAACCCCCCTCACCCAGTAATGATGTACTTCAAGATATGGATAGGCATTGGTACTTTGAACTAGCATGTGTAATATACAGACCTCAGTGGGAACATCAGACCCATCAATTTCTAATGTAAAACTTGGACTCTTCTGCTTGAACAAAAAGTCATATTATAATTGTTGATGACCTCAACCAACCTACACAGAGGGACTTTGAGGATCCTCTTTCAGCGTAAAGAAACAGTAGTGGGATCTGTCGGGAAAGGGATAGTCGCATGTCCCTTTCATGTTGGATCATCTGACCACAAGGCTGTTTTTTCGACACTGAAGATTCCAACAGAACGACGTAAGTCCCGTACAACTTGCTGTAGGAAAGAGGAAAGTGGTCAGCTCTTTGTTCTGAGCTCGCCACCCCCGATTGAAATGTTCTTCCTTCAATGTATACATCCTTAATCTTCAAAAAAAACACATCCCCCACCGGCAGTATGGACTCCCTACATCACCTTTGGTTAGGCTTTCGTTGAATAGAGGCTACTAGTGATGAACTTATTCTACCTCTAAATCGAAGAATGGGACCATCTCTACAGTAGTCAGGAGAAACTGACCTCTTTGGAACACTTTGCTGCCAAGATGCAAGTTCCGATCCAGCAAAGAACTTTCCTTGGCTCAGCAATAACTGTGTCAAAGTTGTCAGTGGGAAAAAGGTAGGATAAGATTATCTTCTCCTTAAATCACTGGGCCAAAAAAAGGCTCTTTAAGATAAGTTGAGCCCAAGATTGCTGAATAGATTTTAGGCCATAACAGCACCCCTGTTACCCCGAAAATAGGGGGCCTTTTTGGGGAAAAAGGGAAAAGTTACGCAAATATGTAAAAAATAGTCAGCAAGGTCTTCCAATCAAACAGAAAGGCAAACCAGCGTTCACTACTTTAGTGGTTTGGTTATTAGAGGGTTCAGGCAAAATTACTTCTAACAATATATACAAACACTAGATAATTACACCCAATTCCCTAGATGTACACAAACATAGATACAAAAAGCCGGCAGGCTACGATATCAAAGCGAAACAAAACACACACAAGCAAGTATGGGATTATGACCAGCGGGCGCCACGCCCTCCCCAAACTCCCAGATACCATTTCATCCAATTTCACCAGGCTTCACTATTCCACAGAGCCCTGACCACATCAGAGCCCAGGTGAGCCTAGTGGTATGCCAAAGAGCCCTTTGGTTGAGTCGGGTAAACAAAAGGATCAAAAAATAGCTTAAATAAACTGTCTCGGGGCCCGCATGTTTGTCACCCATGTCCCTTTCCCGTCACAGCCCATGCTCACACACCCACGCTATACACCCACGCTCACACACCCACGCTCACACACCCACGCCCCCCCATACACCCACACTTGGAAAGAGGTCACGACAGGACTTCCTTACATTTTACAGTTTAAGCTAAATTACAGCCCCACAAATGTATAACATTATTTATAAAATTATGGTTCACAATTATAAATATTTTAAAAAAATTATGGCACACTTCTCCAATATACAGATTTCTGTTTTAAATGCAATACAGAAATCTGCAAAACCCCTTTAACTCGATCTGTCAGCACTGCCTAACGCATAAAATGGCCTTCTGTTGAAAGAGGCAAATGTATTTCCTGTTCACAGAAAAAAAAGGACAAAAAACAACTACAGACCAGGTCACGCCTTAAATCACGGCGATTCTTGAAATAATGTCACGACAGATGACAGAGTTCTTCGACTGCCCCGCCTTTTTTTTACCTTCAGTATGGCTTGAAAAAAATCACCTTTATGCTGTTCTGTGCCAAACCCTCCACTAAGGGCACCAAACACTGGGTGAATTCAAAGTCAGCATTGTCGTAGTACTGAACATTGCGGGGTTTTGACCGTATGACACGAGTCTGAAATATGTTCCAACAGCATAATGTTATCAGCAAATAGTCAGTTGATCAAAAAAAATTGCTGGCCCCAGATGGCTTCAACTTCATCCTGTTAATATTTTCATGTCTCATAACAATAAAAAAAACTTTCAAATGAGGTGATTAGGGAAAAGCTCTTAGCTTGTAAAAAAGTTAGGGAAACTTAACCTAACCTTTAAGAACCCTTTTAAAAAAAGAAAGAGGAGAGAGAAAAAAGAAAGCTTATCTCTGCCTAGACCCTTCCTGGATAGATCTGTCATTTCAGCAGAGCCCCAACACAGGAGGGATGTGGGTGGCCACTGTTAGCAACCCAAAATTGTCAAAATACCACACTTGATCCACTTTGAGGGCAGGGGAAGCAAGCTTCTATACCACAAGACGGGCACAAGCAGCAGCTTCACTCTGGTTGTACCCTTTTTCCCGAACATCATTTAACTGAGATCATTGATGTCAGGATGACTCGAGTCTGGAACACATTCGTAAAACATTATGATGTCAACAAATAAAGTCAGTTGACCAAATGAAAATGCGGGCCCCACAGATGGTATTCATCCTTTTCCCCTATTGGCTTCATAACAATAAAAATGTTTTCAAATGAGCTGATGTAAGAAACAGTTTTAGCTTGCAATAAAGTTAGATTTTTAACCAAACCCTTGTCAAACCCTGTGTAAGAGAGAGAGAGAGAGAGAGAGAGAGAGAGAGAGAGAGAGAGAAGGGGGGAAAAAAAAGGGGGAAAGAATTAAAAAAGAAAATTAAAAAATGTGAGTGAGAATGTATATTTAAATGTGTTTAACCTAAAAGTTATTGCCAAATTTTTCAGGCAGCTACATTTTTATGGAAATATTGTCTAGCTTGGACCCAGGGCTGTGGCTGCCAACGCAGGAATTCTGGTTATGCAAGTATCTCGCGTTTCGCTGTGATGCCAGACAGCAAGATTTTTTTGTGTTGCTCGGGATACAGCGGGTAATCACGCCAGCGTAGGGGCACCAGAACTTCAGTGGCTATACTATCACTGATTACAGTCTTTTATACCAGATGGGTCTAAGAAATGTGCCTATATTTAATTAACTAAGTCAGTATGGGATAATAAGTCTGGTTGTTATGATGGTGAAATACGCAATACCGAGAAGTTGGTCAGTAACACACATGAGCGCAAGACTGGTGGTAGCGTAATTTTCTTAATGAGTTATTGAAACCCTTGTTAGTGATTGATATATTCTTAGTGTTGTTATATCAATTATTATAGAATGCCGTTTGAAACTGAGCCATCATTATGTTCTTGCAGATTCAGTGTAGTCCTAAAAGTACACTCATTTATTCAAATTAGTATACGCTTAATTAAGGAAAAGAGTAGATGAGTAACGGGTTTACCTTCAGTAGTTACTAAGAATTATCTTACTGTTACTCCATTTGCATGAGTTTTATGTTCATAAATGAATATTTTACACTCTATGAACACAAATATATTTACATACGCACTTGTGCAAATCAACATTTAATGTATGTCTATGTTTTGTCGCGCCGAATAGGAAAAAATTGGTCAATTAGCAAGAATACCCACGAAATCATATGACACGATTGCAAAAAAAGATACCACGGGCGGGGTTAGAACCCGAGATAATCCCCCCCGTGGTAGGGTTTTAAATTTGAAGAACTAAATTTAAAAATTAAGTCCTTTCAAAAATTTTTCCCAATAAAAAATTAAAGTTTTTAGGAAATGCTTCAAAAAGCCTTGAATCGTCGACCTTTTCAATAAAATTACGTTTTAGTTCATTTTTCTTTTTTCTAAATAATTTACATATTTTTAAAATTCTCAGAAATGTTTTTAAATAAAATTGAACCAATATTTTTAGAAAAAAATCCTAAAACCGAAATCGGGATAACGGGGATCGACGAAAATTGATGATGGTCCACTCAAAAAAAGTAAATTTCCAAATTACAAATGGGGAAATTTCAATGGAACAAGCTGAAAGTATTATACAGTTGTATATATTTTTTTTAAATTTTTGGTAAAGTAAAAAATTTAAAAATTTTTAGCTAAAAAACCTTAGAAAATTACCCAGTCTTATTATAACAAGGGAATTAAATTTAGCCTAATCCAACTAAATATATTTCAGATGTTTCAATAATTTAATAAAAAAACACAATGAAATTTTTTTTTTATTAGGTTTTGAATGATTTTTGGGAAAATTTTCATTCTCAAATTTCCTTGCCTTATTCGGCACAAAAGTTGGTATTTAAGCTGTTTGAATATTTTCCCTCCTACCACCCCCATATATTCTATATTCTATGTGAACTTTATTTATAGACAGAATACAATGAAAAAAAAAAAACCCTGAATACAATATATAAAGATTTGCCCTCCAGCTCCTCCGAAGCCGAACACCAACCCAGTATGTAAATGAAAATATAATATCGGTAATCGTAAACAAATGATACAAAAAAGCAATACAACCAAGGGAGGAATTGTTTTATATCTAGGTTTTAAATGCTTGAAATGTTGCAAAAAAAAAAAGAAATTCCCGAAAAACATATTATTGATATGACACTATTAAACAATTCTATCAGATTTCGAATACTGTAAAATACATCATTCTAAACATAGATATATGTGACAATTTTTATTAGGATTTTTTCGGTATATCTAGAAAAGAAGTTAACCCTTGTGGTTTAGCGCTTCTTTTTTTGTTTAAAAGAAAAAGGGGTCCACATCCGACTTATTTAAAGGGGTTCAGTTTAAACCAAAAAAGGGAAAACGGTCTGGGTTTTTCTATCCGACAAGATTCTGAGACAGATAAAGGTCTAACCATCCAAACCAAGCCTTTAAATTTCCCCGGGTCACAATGGTGTTTGTATATGAGTCCGGTTTTTGGCTTGTGCATGATACCCCTATTATAAACGCGTCTAATTTGAATAATCCTCCACTATTAATATATGATGAATGTTTATCATGTTTATAACTGAATTTTTACAAAATTCCGTTCAAGCCAAGTGGAACGAGGGACGACGACCTGGCTTCCAACCAATTTCCCGTTATTGTAGAATCTAAGGTGGCTGAAAATTGTATTTCATTCCTGGGCACTATGTATCGAATATTTGTGTTGTGATATCCTATCATCTAGAGGTTTGCCAGTCTGTGTCTCATAAGATATGTTACCCATTGAAACCCAATTCTGAACACCCATCAAAAATTGGGAGAATTATTTATCAAGGTTCTAACAGTCCATGAATTAAAAACTACTTGTATGTTAAATCTTTTAAGAGCATTTGGCGGGACAGATAAATTCTCATTGTATGGTAGACCCAGAACATTCTCGATCTGGGGGTTTTACCCTAGGTTCAGTCCTTTGTAGGGATGATGAAGCCACTGTGGGGCGAAACTTTTCCCTCAATAAAGATCCCAAATGTTGCATGTTTTCTAATTTATCAACTTGTCGGTTCTCTGAACCATTCATCTACATAATTTTTTCATTGCCAGAAACACTGATTCCACGTTCCTTGGGGTGCTATATTTTGTGGTAACATTAAATATTTTTTTAATTTTCTTCATCACGAAACTCAGGCTACATAATCGGTAAGCTCTCAGAAACATAGTGAAAAACACTCCTTTTACTTTTGTTTCATGGTTATAGTAGTGGTGGATATATGAATAAACATTAGTGGCCTTCCTATAAAACTTAAAACGGGAACTTTCTGTTCCCAGTGTATCACATACCTAAAAATTTGGGAGTTTAAACTCCCCTTTTTTTCCCCTCTGTTTATTTAATAGACGGGACAAGAAGATTACGTCCGTGAAAAAATGTATCTTGGGCTATATCATTCCCGGCTCAAATGTCATCCACATAACTGAACCATTCAGTTTCCAACAGGATATATTTCAAGAGCCTAGCCTTGAAAGATTCCCCCGAGCTCAGAAGGGGGGACAATGGTTTCCCAGATTCCCTGCCTTTTTAGTGAAGTTTTTCCCTTCAAACTCAAACTTGTAATCAATTACACACAATTTAATCATGAAAGGTATTCTTATCAAAAGGTATTGAAAACTTCTAATTCTTCTTAAAATAAAAAGCAAACGGAAACAGTTACTTGGGGTGAACAACACAGGACATCAAAACTTAGTAGTGTAAAATCATCAGGCATGTTAACATTTAACATTTTCACTTTGTCAATGAGGTCAACATTGTTTTATATGGGGGTTCGAAATGTCCCAAGCATTGGATTTAATATTTTACCATACTTTTTGGAAGAGCAAATGTCATTGATCCTAATAAGTAAAAATAGGTCCCCTGGAAAACCTTGCTTGGGGGTTTTAATCGACCGTACATATATGGCTTCCAACCTAGATGATAACTGTTAAATCAGTTCCTCATTACACCCATTTAGATTTTAAGTTGTTTATTAAAGATTCTTAACCTGGTCCAATGGGTTCTTATTAAGGAGCCGTTGATTTGTGTCGAAGCACAACGGGTGTTCCCAGCATGCAAACCCCGGGAGTTGCATTATCCTGTCAGGTTTAACTTGTGACCAACAGTCAGCACTGGGATACGGGTTAACTTCCGCGCCTTCAGGGGGGACACTAATTATGTTGCCCTTCCAATTCATTTAAATCTAAAAAAAAGGCCATTAGATTGCTGCCCTTAATGCCTGGCATGTTAGTGGCTCTCCTTGCCTTCATTTTAGTTGAAATTATAAACACTTGATCTAAACTTGCAATGAAATAAAAATTTATCCCTTGAAACCCTTTTAATCCCGCCTACCAGTGACAGTGTCTTCGTCTGCTACTCGTCCTTTTCCACCTGACGCCAGTATATAAGCGCAACCATTCTTGCCTTTCCCAGATTCTTCACGACTACGGTGCTCTTCACACCAACTCCCGGCTGAGGGACAATAATTTAATAATAAACAAACACAATGAAATATGCGTTAGGTTCAGAATGATTTTTAAATTTTGCATAAAAATTTTCGCTTGCCTTATTCGGCAAGAAATTGCTAATTAAGCCAGCCTCTCACACTGAGGTCCCGGGTTGATCCCTGGACAAGTGGAAACATTAGGACGTGTTTCCTTAAGGCAACTGCTGTCCATGTTCACCTATCAGTAAAATATGTACCTGGGTTACCAACTGGTGGGTCGCATCCTGAGGACAAAACTGACCTACTTTGCTCAAATGCTGTGCATAACACACGGTTTTTATGAGTAGTATGTCATTGATGCGCAGGCCTGTATACCTTTGAATGTACTTGCAGAAATGAAGATTATTATTATTATTATTATTAGTAGTAGTAGTAGTATTTCGTAGTAATATGTATAATAAAGACTAGCTCTAGCTCTGGGGACGAATAATGTTTAATTTGGGCAATATGAAATATGCGGTGTTCGGTTTACAGCCAACGGCGGGGGCAGTGTTGTGACAGTGGCGACAATGGAAGAGGAATTTCGAAAACAAAACCGCCAACCCTTAGGCTGGAACAACCGCTTTAAAAAAGGAGACAATAACCCCAGTATTTACGGGACAACAAAACCGGGACACATTTTTATTATAAATTAAATTTAAGGTGAATGTTGATTTATCTGAATTTCGTTTCTTCATTTCTTTCCTTCATTCCCAATTTTGTTTTCCTAAATAAGGGTTTTTGAATTAATACAAATAAAATAATGGATAAAAACGGACAAGTAGATGGGAATAAGTTTTGAGGTTGTCACCACTCAGCTTGGAAAGAATCCCCCAGCCTGAGGGAGTGACCCCCCAAAACTCTTTTTTGGGGTGATGGGCTGAGTACACTATCTCTAATCCCCCTTTGCTGCTTCTCTGTATTCGACTGAAGAAGCCTTCTTTTGGGGCGAAACTTTCGGGAATAAAGATACTTAACTGTTGCAAAGTTACTTACCCCCTTTGATTAATATATTTTGTTAAATCTTGATACAGTTTCTAAATGAATAAATTCAGTTAATTAAACAAAACCTAACGTAAAACCGTAAATATAGAAAACCAATATTAAAAATAAAAGGCTATGTTTGTGGAAGTGGTGTGAGCACAGAGTAAACATGGGGGAAACATAATGAGAAAAATACAAATGAAGAGAACATAGAAAATAAAAAAACATACAAAAGACTGATGCTAGTATATGTGATGAACACACACAGACAACCAAAGCTTTTAGAGCTCAGGTTGTTCTTCAACTCTATCTTTTGGGTTATGCCTCATTTGATTATGCTGCACAGTTTTGGTCACCATATTACAGAATGGACATAAATGCCTGGAAAACGTACAGAGGAGGATGACAAAGTTGATCCCATGTATCAGAAATCTTCCCTATGAGGATAGACGAGGACCTGAATCTGCACTCTCTAAAAAGGGTAGAATCAGGGGAATATGTTTGGGTTTAAAAAGGGAAAACAGGAATAATAAAGGGAATGTAAATAGGGGCTAAAATATCTAGCCAAAAAGGGGCTCGCAGAAATGGTTTGAAGTTGGAAAAGTTCAGATTCAGGAAGGATATAAAAAGCACTGGTTTGGTAATAGAGTTGTGGGTGAGGGAACAAACCCCCGAGTACCGTCATAGAAGCTAAGATTTTTTAGTTTAAAAAATAGGTTGGATAAATACATGAGGGATGGGGGTTTGGGAGTGAGTTGGACCTAACTAGCTTGTGCTAATAGGTCTAATGGCGTGTTCCTTCCAAGTGGTGCGACCTGACCGGGACTAGGTGGGTTTGGGACTTGACCGCCCGCAGGGGCCATAGCCTACCCCAGTGTTCCTTTTTTTAATGTTCGTAAGAACAAAAGGAGGAACACTGCATCAGGCCTGTTGGATACTAGGCACGTCCTTCACAATCCACCCCACTAATGGAATATTTGTTTAGTAAAAGGATACAAATGCAACTAATACTATATCATATTCGACTACAAATATTTACAGAAAGATCAACACAATCATCTTCATCTTAAACCTGAGATGCTGCCTCAAAAAGGATGCGGGTTTAGATCATGTGCACAGCTTGACGGAAGGGAAACAGACGTCTCTTAAGTAGTGTTGGGACTGCCGTGGTACCCCGGTTCACTACCGTTGGCTTATGATAACTGAAACTTATCGCTTTTTTATATACAAAAAGTTTTTGATATTTTATAACTATATTTTTTTGCTGTTTTTAATTTTATTTTATACTACATTACCCAGAATCAAAATATAAAATAATATCGATTATTTCAAAGTTATTTCCAATTACAATATAACAGTATCATTGACCAGACATTAATTTTCCATGATATCTTTAAAACTAATTGTTGACTAAATATTATTTTTCATTAAGCATATCTTCTGAAAAAAAAAATTTTTTTAAAATTTTTTAAAGAATCAAATTCACGGTTGAATTAAAAAATTTAGTAGAAGTCAAAACGTAGAGCCTGATTTAAAGGGCCTTTTGGGAAGGGCCCCCTTTTGATTTATATGCCTGACACTGGAAGCCTTTACAATCGTCTTTCTCATTTTTTTTAAAATATGAACGTTTAGAGAATTTCTATTACAATTACTTTAGGTTCACCAACAATTTTACTAATTTACACCTGTGGGGTATGTGAGCATGTGAATTTTTGCACATGTATGTTATGATGGCTTTTAGAGATAGGTGGCTGTAAATGCTGTAGAGGTAGAGTGGAGCTTACATAAACACTCGCAGACTAGATATCGTTTTATTTTCAATGGGGACACAAAGCAGGTGTGTGTTTTGGGGGGTAGCCAGGAGCCAGTTCCAGGGGATAGGTGTTAGGAAGGTCAGCAGGGCAGCAAATGAGAGATAGGACTGGCAGCGAGGGTAGACTTCGGTGTCTGCCATCTGGTGGGAACTTTAGAAACTAGGCCTTGGCCAGCAATTCCGTTCTAGAGGGTATGCAAAATGGTGGTTAGACTTACTATCTACATTTTGCTCTAATGATGAGCAGATGACTTGTTTGTTAATAAACTTCGGTAGTCGATAGGATTGAAACCAAATTTAAACAATAAGATTACATCCGCAAATTACCCTGAATAACTTCAGGTATCGAGGATACCAAGCAGATGTACCACATACTCAGGTAAGATGTTTGCCTCATCTTTTAGTATTCAACAGAAGTAGAAGAACAAATTTGAATATATTTTTGGCACAATAATTTACGATATTCAGTATTTTATTTTTGTTTCTGCCGGGACTATCAACATGGTCTTGGTGTCTTGTTTGACAAGAAAAAAAAAAAAAATTGATGGTGAATGTGAATTATGAATATTTTGATCCACTCAAAGGAATCATTATTTTTGTTTATTTATAATATCCAAAATTTACAAGCGCGCACCCACATACGGATAAGGGGCCTAGAATATGAGGTAAAAAAAGGCTGAAGTGGGTTACGACCAGAGAAGACACAGCATCTGAAGCTGGTACACCCCTGCGAACGAGGGGGCCCCAAAGCGAAGGAAGGAGATATAACCACGCTAAGGGCCCCACAGACTACCAAACAGGGCCAAGGAGTGAAGGGGAGAGCTGGGGGAGAGGATAGATCAAATGCAGAGGCACAACCACGCCACCAAGAGCTACAGGAAAAAATAAGGGAGAAACTGGCCATGTACAGACAGGAACCAGAGTCACAGAGGGAAAGGCAATGGGAGGAGGAGGGGCGAAGTCAGTGTTTATTCATGGGCTCCAGGAGAATGAGGGAAGGACACACACTGAAAGATGGCAGGCAGAAAGAAAGGAAATTGAGAACATCACATAAATAGGTGAAGAGGACATGTCCGAGATTGTAAATTTTCAGAAAATAGGGGGTAAGTGAAGGGAAAAAAAGACCAATTAAGCTGATTTTCAGGACAGAAACAGTGCGAAAGAGGATCCTCCAAGAGAAACCACGGTTGAAGGAATCAGCAGAATACAAGAGGGTGTTCCTAGACAGAGACAGAACAAAAACTGAACGACAGCAGCTGAGGGAGAGGACACAAAAGCGAAGGGAGCTAGGAGGAGAGACAAGCACAAAATCAGCAGAGGATAACCAGATTAGGACAGAACAAGCGCACACAGAACCATCCACAGAAACCCACAACCAATTACGCTATCCCAACACAAACCACAATCCCCACCCAACACTCCGCTATAGAATTCAAAGTACAATGCCAGGTCCCACACCCCAAAGCACAGTATTGGAGAGGAAACTGAAGGTATGGTACACCAACGCTGACAGAATAACAGATAAGTGGGAGGAGTGGCATGAAAGAGTCAGAGGCATCCCCGGACATCATAGCTCTCAGAGAAACCAAGCTCACAGGTATGATAACAGATGCCATCTTTCCAACGGGATATCAGATCCTGAGGAAAGACAGAGGAGTTAAAGGAGTGGCACTGCTGATCAAAAATCCGATGGGATTTTGATGAGCTAGATGGGATTTTGATACGCTAGAGAGAGGAGACAGAGGAGAAGCAACAGATTACATAGTAGGAACGATCTAGTCTGGATTTCCCAAGGTGGTAATTGCAGTGATGTATAACCCAACACAGAACAGTAGGAGGCGAAGGCAAGAATATGATGAGAGTAATAGAGCAATGGTTGACTCACTGGCTGAAGTGGCCAGAAGGGCTCATGTGAGCAGGGCAAAGCTACTGATCATGGGTGACTTCAACCACAAGGAAATCGATTGGGAGAACTTGGAGCCACTTAGGTGCCAAGAAACGTGGAGGGCTAAGATGATGGAGGTGGTTCTGGAAAATCTCATGTACCAACACGTAAGGGACACTACCAAGAGAGAGGAAGGATGAACCAGCGAGACTGGACCTAATATTCACCTTGAGTAGTGTAGATATTAAGGACATCACATACGAAAGGCCCCTTGGGGCCAGTGATCATGTGGTTTTAAGCTTCGAATACACAGTAGAGTTACAAGTGGAGGGGAAAGCAGGAAGGGCTGGACGAATGAAGTCAAACTATAAGAAAGAGGACTACGTGGGCATGAAGAACTTTCTGAACGGGGTTCAGTGGGACAGAGAACTGGCAGGGAAGTCAGTAAACAAGATGATGGAATATGTGACAACAATATGCAAGGAAGCTGAGGAGAGGTTTGTACCCAAGGGTAACAGAAATAATGAAGAAGCCAGGATGAGCCCGTGGTTCACCCATAGGTGCAGGGAGGCCAAAACCAAGTGTGCTAGGGAATGGAAGAAGTATAGAAGGCAAAGGACCCAGGAGAATAAGGAGAGCAGTTGTAGAGCCAGAAATGAATATGCACAGGTAAGAAGGGAGGCCCAACGACAATATCAAAACGACATAGCAGCGAAAGTCAAATCCGACCCAAAGCTGTTGTACAGCCACATCAAGAGGAAAACAACAGTCAAGGACCAGGTGATCAGGCTAAGTAAGGAAGTAGGAGAGATCACAAGAAACGACCGTGAAGTATGTGAGGAACTTAACATGAGATTCGAAGAAGTGTTCACAGAAAAGACAGAAGGGACTCCAGAAAGACGGAGAGGTGGGGTACACCACCAAGTGTTGGACACAATACATGCAACCGAGGAAGAAGTGAAGAGGCTGCTGAGTGAGCTATATACCTCAAAGGCGATGGGGCCGGACATCATCTCTCCATGGGACCTGAGAGAGGAAGCAAAGGCACTATGTGTACCCCTAACTACAATATTCAACACATCTTTCGAAACAGGGAAATTACCTGAGGTATGGAAGACAGTAAATGTAGTCCCAATTTTTAAAGAAAAGGAGACATATATGAAGCACTAAACTACAGACCAGTGTCACTGACATGTATGCAAAGTCATGGAGAAGATTATCTGGAGAAGAGTGGCGGAACACACAGAACTGAATTAGCTTATCAATGATGGCCAACACGGTTTCAGGGATGGGAAGTCCTGTCTCACAAACGTACTGGAGTTCTATGACAGGGTGACAGCAGTAAGACAAGAGATAGATAGGGATGGGTAGATTGCATTTTCTTGGACTGTAAGAAGGCGTTTTACACAGTTCCTCACAAGAGATAAGTGCAAAAGCTGGAGGACCAGGCAGAGATAACAGGGAAGGCACTCCAATGGATCAGGGAATACCTGTCAGGATGACAGCAGCGAGTCATGGTACGTGGCGAGGTGTCAGAGTGGGCGCCTGTGACGAGTGGGGTTCCACAGGGGTCAGTCCTAGGACCGGTGCTGTTTCTGGTATTTTTGAACGACATGACGGAAGGAATAAACTCCGAAGTGTCCCTGTTTGCAGATGATGAGAAGTTGATGAGAAGAATCCAATCGGACGAGGACCAGGCAGAACTACAAAGGGATCTGGACAGGTTGCAAGCCTGGTCCAGAAATTGGCTCCAGGAGTTCAACCCCGCCAAGGGCAAAGTCATGAAGATTGGGAAAGGGCAATGAAGACCGCAGATGGAGTACAGTCTATGGGGCCAGAGACTACAAATCTCACTCAAGGAAAAAGATCTTGGGGTGAGTATAACACCAGGCACATCTCAGGCGCACATCAACCAAATAACTGCTGCAGCGTACGGGCGCCTAGCAAATCTAAGAACAACATTCTGACATCTTAATAAGGAATCGTTCTGGACTCTGTACACTGTGTACATTAGGCCCATATTGAAGTATGCAGCACCAGTTTGGAACCCACACCTAGCCAAGCACGTAAAGAAACTAGAGAAAGTGCAAAGGTTTGCAACAAGACTAGTCCCAGAGCTAAGAGGTATTTCCAACGAGGAGAGGTTAAGGGAAATCAACCTCACGACACTGGAGGACAGGAGAGATAGTGGGGACATGACAACGATATATAAAATACTGAGAGGAATTGACAAGGTGGACAGAGATAGAATGTTCCAGAGAAGGGACACATCAACAAGGGGACACAGTTGGAAGTTGAAGACTCAGATGAATCACATTGATGCAAGGAAGTATTTCTTCAGTCACAGAGTGGTCAGGAAGTGGAATAGTTTGGGAAGCGATGTAGTGGAGGCAGGATACATTCATAGCTTTAAGAAGAGGTATGATAAAGCTCATGGCGCAGGGAGAGTGACCCAATAGCGGCCAGTGAAGAGGTGGGGCCAGGAGCTATGAATCGACCCCTGCAACCAAAACTAGGTGAGTACACACACACACACACACACACACACACACACACACACACACACACACACACACACACACGAAGTGTCCCTGTTTGCAGATGTGAAGTTGATGAGAAGAATTCAGTCGGACGAGGACCAGACAGAACTACAAAGGGATCTGGACAGGCTGCAAGCCTGGTCCAGCAATTGGCTCCTGGAGTTCAACCCCACCAAGTGCAAAGTCATGAAGATTGGGGAAGGGCAAAGAAGACCGCAGACGGAGTACAGCATAGGGGGCCAGAGACTGCAAACCTCAATCAAGGAAAAAGACCTTGGGGTGAGTATAACACCAGGTACATCTCCTGAGGCGCACATAAACCAAATAACTGCTGCAGCATATGGGCGGCTAGCAAACCTAAGAACAGCATTCCGACATCTTAATAAAGAATCGTTCAGGACCCTGTACACTGTGTACGTTAGGCCCATACTGGAGTATGCAGCACCAGTTTGGAACCCACACCTAGCCAAGCACGTGAAGAAGCTCGAGAAAGTGCAAAGGTTTGCAACAAGACTAGTCCCGGAGCTAAGGGGTATGTCCTACGAGGAGAGGTTAAGGGAAATCGACCTGACGACACTGGAGGACAGGAGAGATAGGGGGGACATGATAACAACATATAAGATACTGAGAGGAATTGACAAAATGGACAGAGACAGAATGTTCCAGAGATGGGACACAGCAACAAGGGGACACAGTTGGAAGTTGAAGACTCAGATGAATCACAGAGATGTTAGGAAGTATTTCTTCAGTCACATAGTGGTCGGGAAGTGGAATAGTTTAGGAAGTGATGTAGTGGAGGCAGGCTCCATACATAGCTTTAAGAAGAGGTATGATAAAGCTCATGGCGCAGGGAGAGTGACCCAGTAGCGGCCAGTGAAGAGGCGGGGCCAGGAGCTATGACTAGACCCCTGCAACCACAACTAGGTGAGTACAACTAGGTGAGTACACACACACAGGAAGGACAGACCACGGAGCATAGGGGCTTCAGCCAGGAAAGGGACTGAAGGAAGGGACATTTCAATGGAAGGAACTAAAACATCTCAGAGGATGCAAAGGGAGATACGGTGGGAGGACGAAAGGAAGAGGTCGTTTTTTGTCTACGGGCTCCAGGAAGTTGAAGGGGATACCCATGATTAAAGAAAACAGGAGGAGAAAAAAACGATTGAAGGTATCATGAAAGCAAAAGGTGAAGGTGACATGACCCAGGTGACAAATTTTCGGAGAATTGGGTGGCTTACAAGGGGAAGAGAACGGCCTATCAAAGTAATTTTCAAAACAGAATCAGCTCGATCCATGATCCTGCAGGAGAAAGCACAACTGAGAGACAATCGGGAGTACCAGAAAGTGTACCTCAATTGAGACAGAACACAAGAGGAAAGGATGTTACTGAAAGAGAGGATACAAAGACTAAAGGAGGAACGAGAGGAAATGACAAAGAGCGGAAGAACCCAGACCCAGATAGAAGGGCAAACACGCCCTCCAGAAACACCCGCAGAAGGAATCCAACCATGACAACCCCAAGGCAACTGAACAATTTAAACCGACACCCACACACCGTTCCTTCTGTGCCCACACCCCACATCACAAACCCCACCCCTACAGCATTCCCCTACGGTGAACTCTTCCCCCCCCCCATTACAAACTCCACCCCAACCACAACCCTCCATAGGCCCCCGCCAGGTTTCCTCACCGTCACCCTCAATATTCCCCCAGGACCACAGTTTTAGAAACGAAGTTGAAGGTTTGGTACACGAACGTGAATGGAATAACGAATAAATATGAGGAGTGGCATGAAAGAATCAATGAGAAGTCCTCAGACATCATAGCAGTCACAGAATCGAAACTCACTGAGCCAATAACAGACACAATCTTCCCACCCGGATATCAGATCCTGCAGAAAGATGGAAGGAGTAGAGAGGAGGAGGGGTTGCACTGCTCGTAAGAAACTGATGGAGATTTGAGGAAATGGAAGGGAAGGACGTGATTAGTGAAAGGGACTACATAGTAGGTACAATTCAGTCTGGGGAACATAAGGTAGTCATTGAAGTGATGTATAACCCACCACAGAACTGCAGGAGGCCAAGAGAGGAATATGAAGATAGCAACAGAGCAATGGTCGACACAATGGCTGAGGTGGCAAGAAGACCTCACTCGAGCAGAGCAAAATTACTGGTTATGGGCGATTTCAACCACAGGGAGATCTATTGGGAAAATCTGGAGCCACATGGGGGTCCAGAAACATGGAGAGCCAAGATGATGGATGTGGTACTTTAAAACCTCATGCACCAACATGTCAGAGACACTACCAGAGAGAGAGGAGAGGATGAACCAGCAAGGCTGGACCTCGTGTTCACCTGAGCAGCTCAGACACTGAGGACATCACATATGAGAGGCCCCTGGGAGCCAGGGACCACGTGGTTCTGAGCTTTGAGTACATAGTAGAGTTACAAGTGGAGAGGGTAACAGGAGTTGAAAGGGAAAAGCCAAACTATAAAAGATGGGACTACACGGGAAGGAGGAACTTCCTGGAGGAGGTTCAGTGGGACAGAGACATGGAAGGAAAGTCAGTAAACGAAATGATGGAATACGTGACAACAAAATGCAAGGAGGCAGAGGAAAGGTTTGTTTCTAAGGGCAACATAAATAATGGGAAGTTCAGAACGAGTCCTTGGTTTAACGAAAGGTGCAGGAGGCAAAGACTAAGTGCGCTAGAGAATGGAAAAAGTACAGAAGGCAAAGAACCCAGAAAAATAGAGAGATTAGTCGTAGAGCCAGAAACGAGTAAGCACAGATAAGGAGGGAGGCCCAGTGACAGTACGAAAACAACATAGCATCGAAAGTCAAGACTGACCCGAAATTGCTGTATAGCCACATTAGGAGAAAGACAACATTCAAAGACCAGGTGATCAGGCTGAGAAAAGAAGGTGGGGAACTCACAGGAAACGATCAAGAGGTATGTGAGGAGCTCAACACATGGTATTTACAGTGGAGGCAGGAAGGACTCTGGGAAGACAGATCAGAGCAGGACACCAACAAGGAATATACCAAGTGTTGGATGACATACACACAACTGAGGAGGAGGTTAGTTGCTTAGTGACCTTGATACCTCAAAGGCGATGGGACCGGACATCTCCCCGTGGGTCCTTAGAGAGGGAACAGATGCTGTGTGTGGCACTACCCACAATCTTCAACACCTCCCTTGAAACTGGGCAACTACCTGTGGTATGAAAGAAGGCAAATGTAGTTCCCATTTTTAAGAAAGGAGACAGAAACGAGGCACTAAACTATAGACCAGTGTCACTTACGTGTATAGTGTGCAAAGTCATGGAGAAAATTATCAGGAGGAGAATGGTGGAGCACCTGAATGGGACAAGATTATAAACAACAACCAGCACGGGTTCATGGAAGGCAAGTCCTGTGTCACAAACCCTCTGGAGTTCTATGACAAAGTAACACGAGAGAGGGGGTGGGTTGATTGCATTTTCTTGGACTGCAGGAAGGCCTTCGACACAGTTTTTCACAAGAGATTAGTGCAGAAGCTAGAGGATCAGGCGTGTATAACAGGAAGGGCACTGCAATGGATCAGAGAATACCTGACAGGAGGCAACAACGGGTCATGGTACGTGACGAGGTATTACAGTGGGCGCCTGTGACGAATGGGTCCCACAGGGTCAGTCCTAGGACCAGTGCTATTCTTGGTATATGTGAATGACATGACGGACGAGATAGACTCAGAAGTGTCCCTGTTCGCAGATGATATGAAGTTAATAAGGAGAATTAAATCAGATGAGGATCAGGCAGGACTTCAAAGAAACCTGGACATGCTGCACATCTGGTTCAGTAACTGGCTTTTCGAATTTAACCCCAACAAATGCAAAGTCATGAAGATCGGAGAAGGGCAAAGAAGACCGTAGACAGAGTATAGACTTGGGGCCAAAGACTGCAAACCTCGCTCAAGGAGAAAGATCTTGGGGTGAGTATAACACCGCGCACGTCTCCTGAAGCAGACATCTGGGCAGCATATGGGCGCCTGGCAAACCTGAGAACATCATTCCGATGTCTTAGTAAGGAATTGTTCAAGACACTGTACACCGTGAACGTCAGGTCCATACTGGAGTATGCAGCGCCAGTTTGGAACCCACACCTAATCAAGCACGTCAAGAAATTAAAGAAAGTGCAAAGGTTTGCAACAAGGTTAGTTCCAGAGCTAAGGGGAATGTCCTACGAAGAAAGGCTAAGGGAAATCGGCCTGAAGACACTGGAGGATAGGAGGGTTAGGGAGACATGATAACGACATACAACATACTGTGTGGAATAGACAAGGTGGACAGAGACAGGATGTTCCAGAGAGGGACACAGAAACAAAGGGTCACAATTGGAAGCTGAAGACTCAGATGAGTCAAAGGGATGTTAGGAATTATTTATTCAGTCATAGTCAGGAAGTGGAATAGTATAGCAAGTGATGTAGTGGAGGCAGAAACCATACATAGCTTTAAGACGAGGTATGATAAAGCTCATGGAGCAGGGAGAGAGAGGACCCAGTAGCGGACAGCGAAGAGGCGGGGCCAGGAGCTGAGTCTCGACCCCTGCAACCACAGTGGTGAGTACAATTAGGTGTGTACACTCACACACACCCAAACCCACATCCCACACACACACACACTCACACAGTGACGTAGGTGAGGCAGGAACCATACATAGTTTAAAGACGAGGTTTGATACAGCTAATGGAGCATGTAGTGAGAAGACCTAGTAGCAATCAGTAAAGAGGCGGGCCAAGAGCTATGAATCGACCTCTGAAACCACAAATGGTGAGTACACACACAAACGCAGCCAGAGTAAATGTTTTACGCTAAAAAAAAGGTAACTATTTATTTCTATTTAACAGTTTTTTTATAGACCCACTGAAACTAATATCTAAAACTATTTCTACTTTATCGAACATACAACATGTATAGTGAAATTCCAGCCGCTTTCGTGACTTCTCACATTATCAAGGAACTATAAAAAAAAAAGGTTAACATGCAAGCATGTTAGGACGAACCTTCACCTCGCGCCACCCCCAACAACATCTGACTCTATATGATGATGAACGTAGCTAGTCAGTGATCCGTATGTTCTGATCTCACAAGCGATTTTTATTCGCACCACCGAAACAAGGGGGGATATAAGAGAAAAGATCGCAGCAGCGGACTCGATACTGCACTGAGAGGGGGAAAAATTCCCCCCCCTTTATCCACTCACCCAAAAAAGCCCATAACCCGGGCACCCCGGGTTTCCCAAAAAACCATGTTTCTTTCCCAGCCCGGGTACGCGGAAAATAAATGGATTCGATTTCAATCCCCCGGTTCTGACATCACAGACGAACATACAAAAGGAGATTGAAATACTCGAATCCATGCAACGTTGGGTCATCAGATCATCGACAGTCCTTAATGACAAATTAAATGACCGGGAAGAGAATGGACGAGAGAATACGTGATCCAGATGCCCATGATGCCCTGTATCTCTTCCCAAGGTATCTTATTTCGCTAAGACTCACTTCTTGAGGTGCACACCCTTTTTCGACAACTCAACACTCAGCGAATATAATTACTTTCAGATCTATCTTTAAGAAGGCACTGAATCTGTGACTGGAAGATCAGCAGTGGATCAAAACACTTCCGGTGCTACGGGGGAGGTATGGGGGTGCGAAGGCAACGCAGGTATTTACCTGCATTTCTTTTCCTCGCGTTTGGCTTCCAGTGAACTAGTCAAGGAGATTGTCCCAGAAAGCTTGAGAGGTGCGGTAGGAGCTCAAGATCCCAGGTTTTATTGAAGCAGCCTTGTTGGGGGAGCCCCTTTGCAGACCCCCTCCCCAGACCAGCTCCCTCAAATAGCACAAACAGTCAAACTGGGACAAACCGATCATGGAAAAAAACTGCCGACAAAATGCTAAACAAAGCTTCAGGAAAGGACAAAGCTCGTCTCCTAGCGGTGAAGGCACCACATTCAAAAAGTTTTCCCTTTTTTAGCTGTTCCAAATTTTCCCCCCTGGGCACTCGACTCGACCCAGCAGGCCACCCCGGGTTAGTTTTGCTCTCCGTCTAGCCGCCCCATACCACCAAACATAAGTGTATTTGCCGGAGGGCGTCCTTTATCAATTCGGACTTCATGGTTTCGTGTGTCATACATCAGAAGGGGAAATCTGCTAGACATGAGGAGGTCACTGACATCATAAAAGAGAGGTCTCGCCACAACCCCAAATACAGAGGCCTGACGGAAGTCAAAAGCGTCCTGATGGAGTCACTATGCTACCCTAGAAGAATGGTAAGCAGATTGCCTGGGACTATACCTGTGCCGCCACGTTGGCGGACACCTGCTTGCCCTACTCTGAAGTTGAAAGGGTTGGATCCGACAGTTACAGGAGACCCAGAAGATCCACAAAATGAAGACCTGCCCCCCTTTCTACGACTTCATCCCGAGGGCCCGGGGACCCTTGGGGCATAGGTCATGTGTGCTCTGGAAAATTCCCCAGAGTTGGGTGAAAAAATCATCACAGACACCAAGATCACAGAGTGGCCCGCTTCGTCTTTCAGAGACTTTTGTGTTGCTATCCAGAGGGAAAAAACCTGCAGCATTCTGGGCAAACGGCCCACCGCCGGGGAGCTGGATGAAGTATTTGAGATGTAGCTCTGAGATGTTATTTATGTTGTTCTACTTTCCCATTGTATTTTTGTTAATGTTTTTTGTTTAAAAAAAAAAATAGAATATAGAATAAAGGAGGTGGGGGGAATCTCAAGTTTTCCTTACATAAATTTATTATTTTCTCCGGGGAATGGGGTCCCCAGTTAAGTTCCAGTGGGTGGTATCTTCCTTTTATATATATATATATATATATATATATATATATATATATATATATATATATATATATATTAAAAACAATTAATGCAAGGATGAGTAGGGACGCAGGAAAGATAAATAGTTTTTGAAGACTCAAGTTTTGATATTGGTTGACAAACTTTGGCCTGAGGCTGGAACACTGAGATAATGGACTTCATAGAATGTGTTAGTGTGGCTTCTAAATTTTTGTTTGGGACATGAAATTGACTCGTGAGGGTGTGCAACGGGGGGACCCTCTTGCCCCCTTTCTATTCTGTCTAGTCATCAAGGATGTCACAGAAGCATTGTCCAGTGAGCTCAATATCTGGTTCTTGGATGATGGCACCCTAGCTGGCACTACACAATCTCTCCTAGGAGACATCAGGAAAATTAAAGATATGGTAGAGAGCCTGGGCCTATCTTTAAACCCCACCAAATGTGAGATAGTTTCCACCAATCCACAGATGATCCAGGACATTAGGGCTGTTTTACCAGGGGCACGAGCCATTGATCCAGCCAACAGCACTCTCCTTGGTGCTCCTCTTGGGCCCAATGCCATCGATCTGGTCCTGGAAAAAAAATCTCAGACCTCAGGACGATGGAAGGTAGGATGAAAGACATCGATACACATGATGCCTTCTACCTACTCACCAGGTGCCTGTCAATCCCAAAACTTACATACTTCCTGAGATGCTCCCAGCCTTCAGCAGCCCGAAACTCAAGGAATATGACTCTCTCCTCAAGACCATGCTAGAGAGTGTATTGAATCTTTCCTCGAAGATGGACAGTGGTTGCAAGCCTCACTTCCAGTCAGACTTGGGGGCTGGGAGTACGCAAATCCTCCCAGATTGCCCTACCAGCTTTCTTATCCTCTTCCATAGCATAAATAGCTAATAAAACAAATTCTTCCAGACAACCTCAGTGATTCAGCAGGAATACAGGACCCTAGCTACACCAGTGCCATCACTGAATGGGAGACTCTTGCTGCTCCAACACCAAAACCTAGTGAAGAACTGGCCTACAAACAGTCAAGCTGGGACGGCCCCATCGCTGAAAAGATACTTGCCAATATGCTTAGGGCCGTAACATCAGACAGGGAGACTGCCCGTCTCCTAGCTGTGAGTGCACATCACTCTGGGGACTTCCTCCAAACAGTTCCCATTTCGGCCATGGGAACACGCCTCGACCCTAAGACCCTTCGTATTGAAAATGGCTCTGCGCCTTGCTGCCCCTATTCACACGGAATATCGTGTATTTGCAGCGATGCACCGAAATATGGTCTACATGGTCTTAACTGTTTTAAAAACCAAAGGGGTTGTGAAGACACATGAGGTCAACGACATCATAAAGAGAACCTTCACAGCTGGATGCCCAGCCGGGGAGAGCCTCGTCACAGAGCCAACAACGCCCCCAACCCAGCAAACCCCCCAAAAGGATCACCATCTACCTTGGAAGAATGGGCCTTTGCTGGGATTATCCTGTGTTGGGGCACTGGCGCACCACATCCATCACAGTGTCCGGGGGCAGGGAGGAGCTGCTGACCACAGAGGGGGTACAAGATCGAGGCAGGGACATAAGCCAAAAGTATCAATTTTTCCCAGGGGGTCAGAGACCTTGGGGGCGTGGGGAAAAAAAGCAAAACGTTTCCTTAAAAAATGGGGTTTCCCGACCCGACACCACCAGGGAACCCCCGGGCAGCCCGCATTTTCCCGCGCTCATGGCCATCCGAGGGAAACGCATGCGCTACTTCTCGGTCCGGCCGGAGGAGCTGAGGAGATTCATAATTTTTGATATATTGTACCATTTTATTCATGTTCATGTTTTCCATTGATGTATTCTGTCTATTAATAAAGCATTCCTATATATATATATATATATATATATATATATATATATATATATATATATATATATATATATATATATATATATATATATATATATATAGCGATATTGCTTCAAGAAACTCTTTAATAGGTTTTGAAAATGTGAGGCTTCAGTGCTTTCGATCAATAATTTTTGCAATTGCTTTGGTGTGATTATTGTGGAGTGCCGCTACATTCGAGATATGAATGTTAATGAGATGATTCCTGTGTTCAGACTCAGTCCTCGTTGAAGTAGTTAAGGCTACATGCAATGTGCTTTAAGTCATCATCGCCTGCATCATGTCTACAAAAATAAGTAGGTAATTAATTTCGCATGCATTTTTCGTGTTTTTTAACAGACAATATTGTTGGATATCTCTGTGTACATAACTGCAATAACAAGAGCATATTTGTATATACACCGAGAGCTGTATGTATAGCATATAAGACCATAAGAACGGAGGAATCAGGCAGTAGGCCTACTGGCCTAAACAAGGCAAGTTCTTCTCTAAGCCAATCATTTCCACTCCACCCAACACCCAACCTTTTCCAAAGCTTCCCAAGAATTACCTTTAACCTCAGATACTAATCAAACCCTGCCCTTAGAGTTTATTTTAATTTCTTTCTTAGGATTAAAATATTGTTGACTCGTAGCGAACAGGAGACCTCTTGAGCAACATAATTTTTATGCTACTTAACTTACCAACCAGAATAACTTCAGTGAGCGACCGGAGTGTCGGCCTCACAGCGTCCACCTCTCGTATGATTTTTTTTTTCCTAAATTTATTTACCTGTTGTTTATATAATGAAATTCCCAATTTTAATTTTATACCCGTTAAAAATAAAGTATGATTAAACTAACCCATGTTAAACCATTTTATTATATTGCACATTTTAATTTAATTTTTTGACTAATATTCTCTATACGGGAGTAAATATTTTTTTTTACTGGTGAAAATTTTGTATTAGTTTTAAATAACCACAAATAACAAGTTCAGTATTGTGTTCAGTTATTGTGTATTTTATAGATATTTGCAAAAAGTGGAAATGGGTGTTCTGTTATTTGATTTATTTTTAATTAATAAATTTACACAATTTTCAACATTTTATATTTGCACAATTACCACTATTGTACTTACAAAAAAAAAACAGCAATGGATATTTCTTTCATCACATATTCTCGACCAGGATAGTCATACACTTACACCAACCACGACACTGCCCATGATGGGAATTTATGTCAAAATTCTAGCGTCTCCAAAATGACCTGGTTAGGACTACATCAGAAAAAAATACAGGTCTGTGCTGAAGGTATATACGTAATATAAAAAAGGTTTGTGTGTAGGGCATTGTGGGACTATGAATTCCAGTTATATTTGTTAACATGTTTAGTGTTTACATGTGTTTAGTGTTTACATGTGTTTAGTGTTTACATGTGTTTAGTGTTAACATGTGTTTAGTGTTAACATGTGTTTAGTGTTTACATGTGTTTAGTGTTTACATGTGTTTAGTGTTTACATGTGTTTAGTGTTTACATGTGTTTAGTGTTTACATGTGTTTAGTGTTTACATGTGTTTAGTATTTACATGTGTTTAGTGTTTACATGTGTTTAGTGTTAACATGTGTTTAGTGTTAACATGTGTTTAGTGTTAACATGTGTTTAGTGTTAACATGTGTTTAGTGTTTACATGTGTTTAGTGTTTACATGTGGTTAGTGTGATTGAACAATAAATATAAGTGAAATATGATATAGCATATTCTCCTTAAAAAACAATTAGATAAATATAATGAAAATCATAAACGACGGAACGGGTGAAGTTCGATCCCATGGTGAGTGAGTCGCAAAACTCCAGGCAATGGGTTCAATCCTAACCCGTTCCGTGGTTTGTTTACGATCGTGTTATTACGATTTCGTGAGAAAAAAAAATGTTAAGAAACAGCAACTTCCTATACGTGGCAAACATTCATGTTTCTATAAACCGAGTGCAAATGTCACATTCACACCTTCATATCTCCGTAAGTAATAATCGGATTTCACTCTGTCTCACTACTACAACCAGCGGGGAATGTTTGGTAAAAAATATATAATTATTTTGTCAAAATGGTTGGCAGTGGGGAGCACATTACTGTTGGAGCCTCCGGCAGTACAAGGGTTCAGAGAGGGTCGCCAGAGCGAGCTGGAAAATGTAATAAATAATCCATTAATTAATCAGGGGACATTTTTGAGTCAGCGCTGGAGAGGCTTTTGTAATTACCCGGTTGATATCAGCGGTAACTCCCGATCGTTAATCAGTGGCTAACTACCCTGTCGTTATCAGCTGATAACGACCGCTAACTATTTCTCATCAAACAAGACTTCAAGAAAATCCATTTTACCCCTTCATTATGACACTTCCACTTGAAAAAAAAATGTGAAAGCCATCTTGAAGACTCTTACTGATGATTCATCAAGACTGTTGTTAAACAACCATTACGTTTATTCATCTTAAAAGTATTACTTATATTTAATAAAAGTAAAGACGTTAAGATGCATTCAAGGAAAATGTTTTGATTTGTTGGCCATAACATGAAGATCAACAATGACAGAAGAAAAGATTACGCTAAGACTGTGAGACGCAGTGACGCAGAAGATACCGTACCAAGACAAAGAAAGTGAGCGAGAGAGAGAGAGTGAGAGAGAGAGGAGAGAGAGAGAGAGAGAGAGAGAGGAGAGAGAGAGAGAGAGAGAGATTGGCAGATATTGAGAAATAGATAGAAATTGAGAAATATATACAGATATTGAGAAAGATAGATATTGGAAAAGAAATATAATGGAAAAGAAATATAGATATTGAGAAATATGGATAATTATTGAGAAGGATACATAGATATTGAGAAACATAGAATTTGCGAAAGATAGATATTGAGAAAGGTAAACATTGAGAAAGAGAGAAAGATAATGAGAAAAACTGAGCTTAAGTGAAGAATGTGTAGCAATCCTCTTCCTGGCATTAAACTTGATAATAGCTTCGTAACTCTCCCTTTTCCTAAGCAATCTCTGACGTTTACAGGCTTAGCACTTTGTTACTGTATTACTTTAGGCAAACAATACAATTTTTACTTTTTCATTGAGATCTCACTTCTTCAGTTGTCACATTCACTTCGTGGCAGAGCAACAATACAACATTATTACAACTCTTTCAGTGGCCTGCAATCTCATATAAACCTGATTAATGCAACAATTTAGAAGAAACTGTCGTATCAATTTTCGTGTATAATCTAAAAAACATGGAAAAGATACTCTTATTAAATAGTTTAACTAAGCATATTATTCAACAAGAAATTGCCCTAATGGTGGTGGAAAAAAGTGCAAAGACCTTTGCTACACCACGACCTTTGTAACACAAAGACCTTTGTTACACAAATAGTTGTCGAGATATATTTTTAAACATTTATTAACATTTATAAATATTGCTTCTTGCTAATTGACAATGCTTATTACTACATGCATTAGAATTCCATTGTGATCTGGGAAGTGTATCTCTGCATTGTTATAAAGGTATAATGTGTTGCTATAAACGTATCCCTGCATTGTCATAATTACTATTTCGAAACCAATACTTTCCTATATCCTTTCTAAATCTAAAATTGTCTAATTTGAATCCATTATTGCCTGTTCTCTCTGGAGAGATATCCTCAAGACCTTATTTATATCCCTTTGTTAATACCCATCTTCCACTTATACACTTCGATCATGTCTCCCTCATTCTTCGTCTTACAAGTGAATGTAATTTAAGGGTCTTCAATCTTTCTTCATGCGGAAGATTTCTAATGTTATGTATTCAGTTTGTCATTCTTCGCTGAATGTTTTCTAATGAATTTGTATTCAATCTGTAATAATTATGCATAAAGCTGTAGTATAACCGCTGAACTTCTGTTGCTTACACTTCGTGATATAAAATCCAGTAATTTATTTGCCTTGTTACGTACGCTTAGGCATTCCTGTCTTGGTTTAAGGTTGCTGCTTACCATAACTCCCAAGTCCTTTTCGCATTCTGTACGGCTAAGTTCTACATTATTTAGCTGATAAGTGCTAGGGTTATGGACACTCCTGAGCTTCAGAACTGAATTGAATCTGGCACTTTTCTGGCCAGAAATTGAGTTTGTCTGAATCCTTCTGAAGTTCCGTGACATCTACATATGAATCAATTATTCTTCCTATCTTAGCGTCATCAACGAATTTGCTCATATCATTAGTAATTCCTCGTCAAGGTCGTTTATATATATTTACACTGGGATATTAACTGACACTGAGAGTATTTCCTGAATATTCTGGAAGGTTCTGCGACACTGGTTGACAAATGAGGGATTTTCCCTCTATTTCATACGTTAGAAGGTTGTAAATAAAGATATGTAATGATCCACTATTGTAATGTAACTTTTTACGTCACATGACCTGTTCCCAGCGGTTAGAAGCTTAGGGCTGGCTGTTAACTATCTTCTAGTATTTTCCTCATGCTATGTGCAAACTGTGAGGCCTACCACACCCGACCCCTAAAGGGACCGGTGTGTGGTTGGCATCCCGCTTGCCTCTCTCACACAAAGACTGGCTGTTGCCTCCACACTACCATACTCTGAAAACTTACCCTACTTCCCCTATTGTTGCCTTTGCAACATTGCACAGCTCCTGATGCCGCACTGAGTAATGTGAACGTACTTGAACTAAAGATTTCCACCCCCGTGGCTTGTCTTGCATTTTAAGATCTGTCTGCGATTTTTTGCATATGTATATGTATTATAAGCAACAACGGACCTTAAATTGATCCCTGTGGAACACCACTTGTTACAGATCCCCACCCAGATTTAACCCCATGTCTTTCCCATGTTCTCCTTTGGGTAAAATATCTCTCGAGAGAGACTGGTATGAAGCTTCGGACAAGAATAAATTAGCCTCAGACAACGACCACATGACACCATGAGTGCTCACGGCGACCAAACGGCAAATCATGGATTTCATATTTATATGGCATCGCTGCTGTAGTGCATGAAGGCACAGTGCCCAGGTTGGGTATGAGCAGTGTGTGTTCGAATTTTTTACATTAAATTAGATAAAATTTTATTAAATGTTTCACTTGTGTTTGTGAACTAATTGCATACTGAATACCCTCTCATGAGGATCTCATACAGTGTCAAAAACTGAAATTAGCCTCACAGACCTAAAGACACAAATAGTACTAGTGTTGTAATGAAGATGCCATCTTGATTTAACTCGCCCGGGATGAGGTAAAAATAAACGTGGATTTCAAAATCTGTCTGATATAATCAAAAGTAGCTAAACATATACCACGTCTCTAAACCAATGCCAAAGTATGAGAGAACACATAACATGAAAATGAAAATGAAATTATTGTCTACTGAATACAAATAAACTAATTAGGCCGTGTGGATAGTGTGTATTGGAAGGCCAAGAATATTTTTATCGTTGTGGCAAATTCACCGAGTGATTGTATGTATATCATCCTATTTGATGCCAAGAAAGTTGCTGCACAAAGTTATGCCTCAAGTGTGTCTTACAGCTGTGTTTGAGTTGCAACACTTAATTTCTTTGATACTAGAACCCTCTTTAACGTTTTCTTATAATTTAAATTAATGAGAAAACTAACAAATTCTATAAATAAATAAAATAACGAACAGTAAAGACAGTGCACCGGAGTCAGTGATTATTGATTATCTATAATTACCTACGAGTCAATACACAAAATAAGATGTTATTACTTGAGAATAAAATTCAATTCCTCGGTATGTTACTATACAGGCACTCATTACACTGCTCTTCCTGATGTGAATTCTCCAACATATTTTTCACTCCTCCACAAACGAAACAGCGAGCATCAGTTAGAATGCTATAACGCGGCTGACTCTGGGCTATATAATGGTATTGTCGTCACAATCAATGCTGAGACCGTCGCTGTAACCTGTTATTGCTTCCTCTAATGACGATCTCGCCATATCATAGAGGCTTTGATGGTTCTCTGCAGCTGGTGAAGCGAGGCGGAGCACGTTCTACGCAGCAGCGACTAACACTTAAGGGGAAAATTTTTAATTAGAATCCACATTACTGTTGTAAAGAATGCAATTTTTGAAGCTAAAATGCCAGTCTTACTTTTCCAAACCATCGCTGTCTTGTTTAATTTATATATAATAACCGTAATTGCTTTTCGAGACATACTGGTGTTGCTATATTCTGTCATTTCTGACAAATAGAGTGAGGATCTCTTATTGTAATAACCTGCGAAAAACTGTGTGACCGCACGTATCTGTGTATGAGTGAGTGTGAGGGTGTGTACTCGCCTACATGTCAGCTTCTGGCCCCGCTCCATCGCCGTTCGTTATTAGGGTCACTCTCTCCCTGTTCCAAGAACGTATCGTACCTCATCTTAAGGTTATGTATGGATCCTGCCTCCACTACCGAATTCTTCAGATTGTTCCACTTCCTGCAACTCTAAAGCTGTATAAATTCTTCTTAACATCCCTATGACTCATATAAATGAGTGTTAACTCTCAGTTGTCTCCTTGTTCCTGTGTCCCATCTCTAAAACATTCTGTCCCTGTCCACTAGTCAATTCCTCTCATCAAGAAGTGTCCCTACGATCCCCATTGGGAAGGGGAACCTCTACTCATCTACAACCTTGTACCAAGATGAATTATTCCAACAGAATCAAGATTAAACCTTCCAGTGGGACGGTTAATGACTCCTCCAAGCTTGCTCTTGCTGTGGCCGTCAGGGGCGGCTTACATGTCAATATCAATAACATCCTAACACTCCAAGAAACCTTCATTGTTGTATGTGAAGATGATGTTGAGGCTGAAAAGTTACTAACCTCCTCTGCTTTGTCCACTTTAACAAACTGTGGTTTCAAAGTCATGACCTCTCCTGCCTTACGGGCTAAGAGGACTGTCTTCTTGAAAAGACTTGCCAAACTGATTACCACACAACCTGTTGAAGACCTAAAGACCTCCATTGAAGAACAAAATCCCTGGGCTTCAGTGGAAAGCATCACCAAGATTCCTACTGCCTCCTCCATGCTAAAAATCACTTTTACTGATGTGTCTATGGCTGAAGGCCTGGTCAAATACTACAACTTTATTAACTCCTCTCATATTGAAGCTGAGAGGTACCATCAAATTACTCAATGCTGGAGTTGCTACTCTTACCTCCACTCTACAAAAGACTGTCCCACAAAAAACAAAACGTTCTGCTCTACCTGCGGGTCTGAACGCCACGATTCCAAGACTTGCACCTCTACTGCCCCACTTAAGTGTCAAAACTGCAAAAACAAGCACCATACTCTCGCGGCAAAGTGAGCACAGGCAAGAAGGCGGGATTTTCCAGGAATAAAGTTGACTAACTGTCGTCAGGTTGAGTTCCTTTAAACGCTCATCATAGGACAAACCTCTAATCTCCGGGACTAGTATTGTGTTGTGGTGTGTGTGTGTGTGTGGCGCGCGCGCGTGAATTTATGTATTCACTGCGCGTGTGGGGGTGCGAGTGAGTTATATCTGTCTTCTGCGCATGCACACACACACACATGCACACACACACGCACACACGCACACACGACACACACACACACACACACACACACACACACACACACACACACACACACACACACACACACACACACACACACACACACACACACACTGTAAGAAGGCTATTGACACAGTGCAAAAGCTGGAGGACCAGGCAGGTATAACAGGAAGGCACTGCAATGGATCACAGAATACTTGACACACACACACACACACACACACACACACACACACACACACACACACACACACAGAATCGACTCCTGCAACCACAGCTAGGTGAGTACACACACAAACAGCACACACACACAGCACCTAACCCCCAGCCACACCTGTAACACACCCACACTCAACACCTACACAAACACACACACAAACAGCACACACACACACACACATTACAACAACTAACACCCCCCCCCCAAAAAAAAAAAAAAAAAAAATTGTGGCTTAGATGGGAAGTCGAAGGCTCAGAGGATCAGAGGAAAATGGTTCTGGTAAGGAGAATAGATGGAAGAGCAATGTAAAGGTTGGAACAAGAGTGGGAGAGCAACTAGGTGAGTTTTCTGCGAAAAAGGAGAAGAGGATGGAGGAAGAAATGGGAGTCACTAGCCGAAGCCGCAAAAGCCAGGATACGGGCCCTAGAATATGAGGTAAATAGGCTGAAGCAAGTTAGTGGGACCATTGCCCAGAGAAGACAACATCTGAAGCAGGTACACTTACTGAACGAGAAGCCCAACGGAAAGAAGTGAGACATGACTTATGCTAAGGCCCTCTCAGTCTTCCAAGCAGGGCAGAGGAAGGAAGAGGGAAAGCTGTTGGGAGCAGGGATAGCAGTAAAGGAGGATGGAGAGGGGGAACGTCCCATGCAGAGGAGCGACCATGCCACCAAGAGTTAAAGGAAAATACAAAGGAGACAATTGCCTTGTACAAACAGGACCCAGTGAAGAATTGAGACACTTATGCAACATATGGGAATCTTTTTGAAGAAACGTTTCACCAGACAGTGGCTTCATCAGTCCAATACAAAGCAGGAAGGTATAAGGAGAGAAGGAGTTTGAGGTAATCAGTCCCTCAGCCTGGAATCGATGTGTTGAGTCCACTCTTGTAGGAAGTACATCATAGGGCCAGAGAAGTGCTTATATGATGTTGCAGTGTCTGACAGATGTAATAAATGGTTTTGAAAACCGACAGGTTGAAGAATTGAGACACTTATGCAACATATGGGAATCTTGTCGGTTTTCAAAACCATTTATCACATGTCAGACACTTCAACATCATGGGATCTTGATACAAAGAATTCTTCAACATTTGTCCAACCTCGGCTGGTGGAGCTGAACTTCAAGACAAAAACGGTGTGAAACAGGATACTGCAAGAGAAATGAAGGCTGAACGAATCGTCAACATACAAGAGGAAGTTCCTAGACCGAGACAGAACAAAAACAAAACGACAGCAGCTGAGGGAGAGGACACAGAAGCAAAAGGAGCTAGGAAAAGAGACAAGGGCAAATTCAGCAGAGGACAACCAGAGCAGAGCAACAAGCACAAGCACACACAGAACCACCCCCAGAACCCCTCAACCAAACACACTATCTTAGCACAAACCACAATCCACACTTACAGACCCCCCAGAAACAATGTTGGAGAGGAAACTGAAGGTATGGTACACCAATGCTAATGGAATAACAAATAAGTGGGAGGAGTGGCACGAAAGAGTCAGAGGCATCACCGGACATCATAGCTCTCACCGAAACCAAACTCACAGGAATGATAACAGATGCCATCTTTCCAACATGATATTAGATCCTGAGGAAAGACAGAGGGACATAGGGTGGAGGAGGGACTGCTCATCAAAACCGATGGGATTTGATGAGCTGGAGAGAGAGAGACAAAGGAGAAGAGACTACATAATAGGAACACTTCAGTCTGGAGGTCCCAAGGAGGTAATTGCAGTGATGTATAACCCTACACAGAACAGCAGGAGGCCAAGGCAGGAGTATGATGAGAGCGATTGTTGACACACTGGCTGAAGTGGCCAGAAGGGCTCATGCGAGCAGGTGACTTCAGTCACAAGGAAATCGACTGGGAGAACTGGGAGCCACATGGGGGCCCAGAAACGTGGAGGGCTAAGATGATGGATTTGGTACTGAAAACCTGTACCAACACGAAAGGACACTACCAGAGAAAGAGTAGAGGATGAACCAGCAAGTCTGGACCTAGTGTTCACCTTGAGTAGTGCAGATTTTGAGGCCATCACACATGAAAGACCTCTCGGGGCCAGTAATCACGTGGTTCTGAGCTTCGAATATATAGTAGAAATACAAGTGGAGAGGGACGAAGGAGGGCTGGATGAAGGAAGCCAAACTACAAGAGAGAGGGACTACAAAGGCATGAGGAATTTCCTGCACGGGGTTCAGTGGAACAGAGAGCTGGCAGGAAGTCAATAAACGAGATGATGGAATGTATGACAACGTAATGAAAGAAAGCGGAGGAGAGGTTTGTGGCCAAGGGTAACAGAAACAACGAGAAAGTTAGGATGAGCCCTTGGTTCCCTCAAAGGTGTAGAGAGGTCAAAACCAAGTGTGCTAGAGAATGTAAGAGGTATAGAAGGCAAGGACCCAGGAAAATAAGGAGAGCAGTCGTAGAGTCAAAAATAAGTATGTGCAGGTAAGAAGGGAGGCCCAACAATACGAAAATGACATAGCAGTGAAAGCCAAATCTGACCCGAAGATGCTGTACAGCCACATCAGGAGGAGAACAGTCAAGGACCAGGTAATCAGGCTGAGGAAGGAAGAAGGGGAGATCACTAGAAATGACCGTGAAGTATGTGAGGAGCTCAACTTGAGATTCAAAGAAGTGTTCACAGAGGAAACAGAAGAGACTCCAGAACTACGGAGAGGTGGGGTATATCATCAAGTGTTGGACACAATAAATAAACTGAGGAAGAGGTGAAGAGGCTGCTAAGCGAACTAGATACCTCAAAAGCCATTGGGCCGGATAACATCTCTCCATGGGTCCTGAGAAAGGAGCAGAGGCGCTATGTGTACCATAAACAACAATCTTCAACACATCTATCGAAACAGGGCAACTACCTGAGGTATGGAAGCATTAAACTACAGACCAGTGTCTCTGACATGTATAGTATGCAGAGTCATGGAAAAGATTATCATTAGAAGAGTGGTGGAGCGCCTAGAAAGAAATGACCTTATCAACGACAGCCAGCACGGTTTCAGGACGGAAATCCTGTGTCACAAACCTACTGGAGTTCTATGACAGGGTGACAGCAGTACGAGAAGAGAGAGAGGTGGGTAGATTGCATTTTCTTGACTGTAAGAAAGCGTTTGACACAGTCTCACACAAGAGATTAGTGCAAAAGCTGGAGGACCAGGCAGAGACAACGGGGAAGGCACTGCAATAGATCCGGGAATACCTGTCAGGAAGACAACAACGAGTCATAGTACGTGGGGAGGTCTCAGAGTGGGCGCCTGTGACGAGTGGGGTTCCACAGGGATCAGTCCTATGACCGGTGCTGTTCCTGGTATTTGTGAACGACATGACGGAAGGAATATATTCAGAGGTGTCCCTGTTTGCAGGTGATGTGATGTTGAGAAGAATACATTCGACGAGGACCAGGCAGAACTACAAAGAGATCTGACAGGCTGCAGGCCTGGACCAGAAACTGGCTCCTGGAGTTCAACCCCACCAAGTGCAAAGTCATGAAGATTGGGAAGGATAAAGAAGACTACAGATGGAGTACAGTCTAGGGGCCAGAGACTACAAACGTCACTCAAGGAAAAGTATCTTAGGGTGAGTATAACACCGGGCCATCTGATGTCGCATCAACCAAATAACTGCTTAAGCATATGGGCGCCTAGCAAACTTAAGAACAGCATTCCGACATCTAAATAAGGAATCATTCAGGACACTGTATACCGTGTACGTTAGGTCTTTATTGAGTATGCAGCACCAGTTTGGAACCCACACCTAGCCAAGCTCGTAAGGAAACTAGAGAAAGTGCAAAGGTTTGCAACAAGACTAGTCCCAGAGCTAAGGAGTATGTCCTACGAGGAGAGGTTAAGGGAAATTGATCTTACGACACTGCAGGACAGGAGAGATAGAGGGGATATGATAACAACATATAAAATAGTGAGAGGAATCGACAAGGTGGACAGACAGGATTTTCAAGAGATAGGACACAGCAACAAGGGGTCACAGTTGGAAGATGAAGACTTAGATGAATCCCAGGGATGTTAGGAAGTATTTCTTCTGGTACAGAGTTGTCAAGAAGTGGAATAGTCTTGGAAGTGATGTAGTGGTGGCAGGATCCATACATAGCTTTAAGAAGAGGTATGAAAAGCCTCATGGAGCAGGAAGAGTGACCTAATAGTGGCCAGTGAAGAGGTGGGGCTAGATGGTGTGACTCGACCCCTGCAACCACAACTAGGTGAGTACGCGCACACACACACACAATAAAACACACACACACGCACATAACCAGCACACACGCACACTACAAAACGTAATCCATAAAAAAATTAAGAAATGGGGGCTCAGAGGGAAAGCCGAAGGCTCAGGAAATCAGATGAAGATGGATCTGGAAAGGAAGACTGGATGGAAGAGCAAAGTAAAAAGATGTAACAAACTTGGGAAAGCAAACTAGGTGAGCTTTCTCTGAAAATCGAGAAGAGGCTAGATTCAGAGAAGAAAACTGGGAGTCGCGAGCTGAAGCCAGAAGCCAAGATATGGACCCTAGAAGATGAGGTAAATATGCTGAATCGAGTTACAGGGCCAGTGCCCAGAGGAGGCATGGCATCTGAAGCAGCTACACCCCTATTAAATATGGGGGCCAATGAAAAGGAAAAAGACAAGACTTATGCTAAGGCCACATCAGTCCACAAAGCAAGGCCGACAAATGAAGGGAAAGTGTTATTGGGCGCAGTTATAGGGGGATATGATAACGACATATAAAATACTAAGAGGAGTCAACAAGGTGTACAGAGACAGGATGCTCCAGAGATAGGACACAGCAACAATAGCTCAAAATTGGAAGTTGAAGACTTAGATGAATCACAGGGATGGTAGGAAGTATTTCTTCAGTCATCGAGTTGTGAGGAAGTGGAATAGTCTTGAAAGTAATGTAATTTAGGCAGGATCCCTATATAGCTTTAAGAAGAGGTATGATAAAGCTCATGGAGCAGAGAGTAACCTAATATCGACCAGTGAAGAGGCGTGGCCAGAAGCTCTGACTTGCAAGACCCACAAACACACAGGAGCCAGGAGCTATTAATCGACCCTTTCAACCACAATTAGGTGAGTACACACACACACATACACACACACATACACACACACACTCACGAGACGTAACAACAATCTTCAATAAATCTATCGGAACATGGCTAGTACCTGAGGTATGAAAGACAGCAAATCTAGTCCCGATTTTAAAAAAGGAGACAGGCAGCATTAAACTATAGACCTGTGTCGCTGTCATGTATGGTACGAAAATTTATGGAGAAGATTATCAGAAGATTGAGGGAACACCTAGCACGGCCTCAGGGCAGGGAAATCCTGCGTCACACACCCACTCAGAGTTCTTCGACAAGGTAACAGATGTAAGACAGGGGAGAGGGATGGGTAGACACAATACCACGCAAGAGACTGGTTGAAAAGTTAGAGGAGCAGAGAGGAATACAGGAAAAGTCCTGAAATGTGTCAGAGAATATTTGACAGGAAATAATCAACGGTTATAAAGAAACCTGGTTCCTCTCATGATGTTGAAGACATGCGTTAGATACTGTTTGTATCTCATGAATCAGTGGTAAGATTCCAAGAAAACGGAGTATTTATGTACATGAGAACCAGGTAGCAAGAGCCAAAAGAGACCAAAACTGAGAGTATAAATTGATAATAACATTAGAAAGAAGAAACGTTACACATATGTGCCACACTTAGGTATCTTTATTGAGGAAACGTTTCGCCACACAGTGGCTTCATCAGTCCATACAAAGGAGAATGGTGAAGAACAGGAGGACTTTGAGGTAATTGAGTCGATGTAATCAGTCCATCAATCTTGAAAAGAATACAGCATATGTGCAAAGAAGTGGCTTATATACTGTAGACAGGCGAGATGAAGCAGTCGTAGTAGGTATACACTTGACGTTTCGCTTCTGTGTGGCGAAACGTTTCCTCGATAAAGATACCCATGTGTTGCACGTGTGTTTAATTTATCAACTTGTCGGTTCTCCGAACCATTTATCTACAGAAAGAAGGAACACTGCAGCAGGCCTATGACCTTGTGGAAAAGACACCTATGTACAGTTCAGGACATTTATTATAGGAACTGTACATAAGTGCCTTTTCCACATCTTGTCGGTACCACCATACCATTTCTTCTACTGGCACATACTAGGCACGTTCTTCTCAGACCTAAACTCACCAAAAAAAAAAAAAAAAAAAATGCCTAACACATTTTCAGTGCTTCCCAATCTCTGAAAACCCTATTAACTCATATTCAATTTCCACTGAATCCAACCCCTCTCACTCATGTATTGATCTAACCTAAATTTGAAACTACCCATGGTTTTAGTTGCAATACCCTACTAACGTGACTGTAAAGTCTGGTGGCACACCTCACTACAACAAAAGACACATAACAAAACAATCAAATATATTTTTCAATTCGCTCCTGATGTCATGCTTTATGTGCATATCTCAGGATGCATCAGCCAGTAAGTTTGTGTTTATGACCCATAAATATTGTTCTTATTTAAGCTGTCTTCGGGGCTGGCACTCAGTTCTACTCATAACTTGCCTTCGCATTTCCTTTTCAAAATATTAGTGTTGTATGATGTGGTCCAGACCTACAGTGAACATAATAAGTAACTGACTGCGGGGGTTATTGTGTTGGTATTGTTGCTAATGTTGCTGCTTTTATTGCTGTTGTTGCTTTGCTGCTGCTACTTTGCTGCTACGGTTGCTTTTAATGCTGGTGCTGCTGGTGCTGTGGTTAGTGCTAATGCTTTTATTGATGCTGGCACTGCTGCTGGCATTTTAGTACCGTTGTTGCTAGTGTTGCTGATTTTAGTACCGTTGTTGCTAGTGCTGCTGATTTTAGTACCGTTGTTGCTAGTACTGCTGATTTTAGTACCGTTGTTGCTAGTGCTGCTGATTTTAGTACCGTTGTTGCTAGTGCTGCTGATTTTAGTACCGTTGTTGCTAGTGCTGCTGATATGTTGATACCGTTTATGCTAGTGCTGCTGATTTTAGTACCGTTGATGCTAGTGCTGCTGATTTTAGTACCGTTGTTGCTAGTGTTGCTGATTTTAGTACCGTTGTTGCTAGTGCTGCTGATTTTAGTACCGTTGTTGCTAGTACTGCTGATTTTAGTACCGTTGTTGCTAGTGCTGCTGATTTTAGTACCGTTGTTGCTAGTGCTGCTGATATGTTGATACCGTTTATGCTAGTGCTGCTGATTTTAGTACCGTTGATGCTAGTGCTGCTGATTTTAGTACCGTTGTTGCTAGTGCTGCTGATTTTAGTACCGTTGTTGCTAGTGCTGCTGATTTTAGTACCGTTGATGCTAGTACTGCTGATGCTAGTACCATTGATGCTAGTGCTGCTGATGCTAGTACCGTTGATGCTAGTACTGCTGATGCTAGTACCATTGATGCTAGTACTGCTGACGCTAGTACCATTGATGCTAGTACTGCTGACGAAAGCACCATTGATGCTAGTACTGCTGATGCTAGTACCGTTGACGCTAGTACAGTTTATGCTAGCACTACTGATGCGAGTACCATTGATGCTAGTACCGCTGATGGTTGTTGTGTTACTGTTGGAACTTTCACAGGTGATGTTATTGTTAGTGCTTGCTGCTGCTAAGGATGGCGCTACTGCTTATGTTAGTAGTGTCATGGCCAGTCTACTTGCTAGCTCTGCTGGGTGCTTGTTTCATATAGGAATACGTGGTCCTGTGAAATACAGCGTCATGTGTGAATTCCGCTCACCTCGTTCGTGGTTATACTATATATATATATATATATATATATATATATATTATATATATATATATATATATATATATATAGTAGGTTGTAGAAGCAACCACCCAGGAGGTACTACCATCCTGCCAGGTGACTGTGAAACAGAAACCTGAAACTGTTTTACATGATGGTAGGATTGCTGATGTTTTTTTTCTGTCTCATAAACACGCTGGATAAAAGGTATATCTAGCTACTTCTACTTACACTTTAGGTCATCACTACTGCATACACATGCATATATATACATACACACATCTAGGTTTTTCTTCTTTTTCTTAATAGCTCTTGTTCTTTTTATTTTCTCTTGTCCATGGGGAAGTGGAAAAGAATCTTTCCTCCGAAAGCCATGCGTGTCGTATGAGGCGACTAAATGCCGGGAGCAATGGGCTAGTAACCCCTTCTCCTGTACACATTTACTAAAAAGAGAAGAAGAAAACTTTATAAAACTGGGTTGTTTGAATGTGCGTGGATGTAGTGCGAATGATAAGAAACGGTCGATGTGTTAGTTTCTTTCAGTACATTATATTATATATATATATATATATATATATATATATATATATATATATATATATATAATGTACATAAATTACTGCGTACTTTGAAAGAAAATTGTTAACACATCGCCTGCTTCACAAACCGAGGCAGGGTGACCCGATAAAGAAGAAAAACACTTTCATAATCACTCATTCCATAACTGTATTCCAGAGGAGTGCTGATTCTGCAGATCGAATACTGCAACGTATCTCCACCCTCCTTCAGAGTGCAGGCACTTTACTTTCCACCACCAGGAATCACATCCTGCTAACCGGTTTCCGTGAATCCCTTTCTAAACGTTACTTTGCTCACACTCCTACAGCAGTCACGTCATAAAAGCTGCTTGCCCAACTCGCTTCTCCCTAACAGGCTCATGCACATTTTCTGGACGTTCAAGCCCCTTCACACAAAACCTTTTTTTATCCCCTCCTCCAACGTTTTATAGGGAACCCCTACCTTGCCTTTCTTCTACTAATGATTTACACGCCCTCCAACTCATTCTTTTGTAACGTTCTCTATAAATGTTCAAACAACCTCATCAACTCTCTTGTAGTGAGGAGCTGAAAAGAATGGCGAAGAAAGTATATTCTTGATGAAGAAACGACAGGATTCCTTGAAACTAGTTAGCCTTACTTGAGTTCTGGATGTCGGAATTGCAGTGGAGCCTCTCTGAGGGTAGGAATGCTCAGCATCACGGGAAACAGCAAACAAATGCTCATAGAACCCCTCAATCCCTATCACTCCATAACAACCAAACACAATAACCAGAAACAAACCACACTTCACAGCCCCCATCTCACTAGCACTAATATCACAATCACAACAGCCTTCCATAATATCCCACCTTGTCTTTCATACCACCAGTCTGCACCAACCCCCTAGCTCCCAAAATACAGTACAGGAAAGGAAGCTGAAGGTATGTTACACTAGAGCAGATGGAATAAGCAAATAATGGCAATGAGTGGCAAGAACGAATCATTGAGGTATTCCCAGACATCATAGCACTCACGGAGACAAAGCTCACAGGGATGATAGCAGATGCAATAAAACCAACTGGATATCAGATCCTGAGGAAAGACAGAGTGGACAACGGAAAGGAGGAGTTGCACTGCTCATCAAAAACCAGTGGAGTTTTGAGGAAATGGAGGAATGGACACAGGTGAAAGCAGATGACTTCATAGTAGGAACACTTCAGAATGGGGATACAAACGTGATGATAGCAATGATGTACAACCCACCACTGAACAGCAAGAGACAAGAAAAGAATATGATGAGTGCAATAGAGCAATGGTGGATACACTAGCTGAAGTGGCCAGAAGAGCCCACACGGGTAGGGCAAAATTACTCATCATGGAGATTCCAATCTCAAGGAGACTGATTGGGGAAAACCAGAGTCACATGGGGACCAGAAACGTGGAGGGCTAAGATGCTGAAGGCAGTATTGGGAAATTTCGTGCTCCAAGATGTTGGGGATGCAACCAGAAAGAGAGAGATGTTCCAGCAAGGCGGGACCTCATATTCCCCTTTGGAACAGTTCATACATATGGGATATCACACACGAAAGGCCATTTGGCACTTGTGATCACGACGTCCTAAGTTTTGAATACCTCGAAAAGTTAACAGTATAGAATGAAGCAGCACGAGAAGGATGGGAGTAGCCAAACTTCATAAAAAGGGGGACTACACATGTAAGAGGTAATTCCTGCATGAGGTGCAGGGAAAGAGAGCTAGAGGGAAAGACAGTAAATGAAATGAGGGAACAAGTACCACTAAGTGCACTGAGGCAAAGCAGAAGTTCAAACCAAAGGGTAACAGAAAAAAATGAAAGAGTGAGGGCATAGTTTAACTGGAGGTAAAGAGGCCAAAGCTAAGCGTGTTAGAGCATAGAAAACGTACAGAAGGCAAAGGATTTCACGAAAACAAGGAGCTGAGCAATAGAACCAGAAACGAATATGCAGAGATAAGAGAGAGGCCCAAAGGCAATATGTGAATGAATAGCATCAAAAGCCGAATCTGAACCGAAGCTATTATATAGTCACATTGGGAGGAAAAACTGTAAAGGGACCAGGTAATCAGGCTGAGGAAAGGAGGGAAAAATTAAAAAAAGTGACCAGAAGTATGTGAACTTAACACAAGATTTAGAGAAGTAGAGACAGAAATGCGTCCAGCAACCGAGGCGGGAGGAGAACTAGATACCTGAAGGCTTTGTGCCCAAAAAAATATTCCAAGGGTTCTGAGAGAGGAAGCAGAGGAAATGTGTGTTGAATCAGTGATCTTCAATAAATTTATCGAAGCAGGTAACTGTCTGAGGTGTGGAAGACAGCAAATGAAGCTCCAATGGAAGAGTGGTGGAGCACATAGAAAGGATTGGGCTCATGCATGACAAAAAACACGGCTTCCCGGTATGGGAAATCCTGGGCACAATCAGAGTTCTACGACAAGGTGACAGTAGTAAGACAGGAGAGAGGGTGGGTAGATTGCATCTTACTGGGCTGCAAGAAGGCTTTTGACACAGTACAACAAAAAGGCTGGTTCAAAAATAAAAGGATCAAGCAGCAATAGTAGGAAAGTACTGCAATGGATCAGGAATACCTGCCATGAAGGAAACGACTAATGTTGGTACGTGAAGTGTCAGAGTGAGCCAATGTGTCATTTGGGTTCCACAAAGGTCGTTCTATTTCCGGTGCTGTTTCTAGAATATGTGAATGATGTCATGGAAGGAATAGATTCAGAGGTGTCCCTGTTCCATGATGTGAAACTAATGAGGAGAATACAAGGACGAGGATCAGGTAAGATTACAAGGGCATCTTGATAGTCTGCAAGCCTGGTCCGCCAAATGACTCTTAGATTCGGGAAGGACAAACCCTGAGGCACACATCAAACCTGGGAATAGCATTTCGACAACTAAGGGAGTCATTCAGACGCTAACATCGGTACGTCTGGCTCATATTGGAGATGCAGCACCAGTATGAAGCCCACATCTAGTCAAACTCGTCAAGAAATTGGAGGAAGTGCAAAAGTTTGCAACAAGACTAGCCCCGGAACTGAGGGGTATATCTTCTGAAGATAGGTTAAAGGGGAATCAGCCTGATGACCCTAGAGGATAGGAGGGATGGGGGGACATGATAACGACGTAAAAGATACTGAAAGGAATGACAATGAGGATAGGGCTAGAATGTTTCAGAGATGGGACACAGGAACAATGGGCCTCAACTGCAAATTGAAAACACTCATAGTCATAGGACTGTTAGGAAGTATTTTTTATCCTTTTGAGTTGTCAGAAGTAGAATAATCTGAAGAGTGAAGTTGTGGATGCAAGGCCCATTCATAGCTTTTAAGAAGAGGCTAGTAAGGCTCTAGGAGCGGGAGAGAGTGACCAAGTAGCGCCTAGCGATGAGGCGGGGCCAGAAGCAACCACGTATAGGTGAGTCACACATACACAAAGAGCTTTATGATGCAGACAGCTCCTCTTGATTACCAGAGGACACGGGTTTTGGTACGGGCACACATGAGTAGAGAGATTTAACCTAAGCTAGCAGGAGTAGAGGACATTACTTACCCTGGCTAGAAGGAAAACGCCAGTAGTTCTCCCGGATGGTGGGGGGTGCTGGTTTTTAAAAACCTCGAGTAGTTTGATAGATAACTACTCATTTACCCATAAAATTTATACAAGCTACTCTTTTTTCCTTTCATGGGTTATCTCAAGAGTTGTGGTATCTAGTGACACAGGAAATCATCAGAAGACGAAGAAAACTGTTCGTTTCCAGACATCCCTGTTGTAAAATTCATCGTGGTAGTGTATAATGTCCGTCTCGTCGAATTAAGTTTAAGCATTGATGGAGACAGAGGTTGAGACAGCAATTAACAGATATAGGAAGGCATAAACAAGTTCATAAGTAGCTGGTCCGTCAGAGGGGAATGGTTAACAAGGAAACATAAAATGAAGTGGTGAATAATGAAGGAATAATTTAGAGAGAAAATGAGAAAAGGAAACTGCAGGAGGGTGGAAATGGTATCTTGGGAATCATATAAATGCAAGATAGTTTTATGTAAAGAGGGAGGCATGAATTGAGAGCGTGTCGAGGAAAGCTTAATAAAATGTCTTTATTACACGGATTTCCGAAGGGGAGAGCACAAAAAGTAAGAACAAGAGGAAGCGCTTAAACACAAACGGGTTTAAACTAGAGTGCAGGAGGAACGAGGGAGGACAATACTAGAGAATAAATGGAAACATCCTCGTTACCTTAAAAGTAAGAAAAAAAAAGAGGATAAGCAGCCAAAAGAGTTCATCGGTGCTTTATCTATTTTCTTATTATACAAATGAACAATGAAAGAATAATAACTATTCAAAGTCTGACTTAATGTAAGTCGGGAAAAAATACATAAAGAATTGCGAAAATTGGCAAATCCAAAGTATTTGCTAAATAAACAAATTTATATTGGTCATATTTATGATTATGAATAAATGAATGTAACTGGAATAAGAAAATAACAAGGATGGTCGATGAAAAGAGAAAATGAACTTTGGTTTTCGTAAAATAACTGAAAGTTATTAAAACCTTTAATAAAGGAATTTTTTTATTATTATTTCTCTACTCAAAATGATGTATATGAAGTTGAATAATTTATTTTAAAGAAAGTAACAATAGAAGAAGACTAGTAACACCACTGAACTCTTCATCATTACACATTTTCTGGGTATGTACAGGAGTTGAGACCCGCGCATGAAGTTGTAGGAATGTTTTCCATTATTGTAATGTTATATTTATTCTGTCTTATGTAAAACAATTGTGTAAAGAAATATCCGTGGGGTACGGAGTTGCTATCATCAGTGGGGGGGGAGTTGCTATCATCAGTGGGGCGGAGGTACATCAGTGGGGCCGGAGTTTCTACATCAGTGGGGCGGAGTTGCCATCAGTGGGGCGGGGGGTTGCTATCATCAGTGGGGCGGAGTTCCATCAGTGGGGCCGGAGTTGCTATCATCAGTGGGGCCAGTTTATCACAGTGGGGCGGGGCACATCAGTGGGGCGGGGGTTGCTACACAGGGGGGCCCGGGGGTTACATCAGTGGGGGGGAGTTGTATCATCAGTGGGGCGGAGTTTCTATCATCAGTGGGGCGGGGGTTGCTATCATCAGTGGGCGGAGTTTATCATCAGTGGGGCCCGGGGTTGCTATCATCAGTGGGGCGGGAGTTAATCTAGTGGGGCGGATGCACACCGTGGGGCGGAGTTGCTATCATCAGTGGGGCGGAGTTGCTATCATCAGTGGGGCGGGGGTTATATCAGTGGGGGGAGTTGCATCATCAGTGGGGCCGGAGTTGCTATCATCAGTGGGGGGGAGTTGCTATCACTGGGGGGGAGTTGCTTATCAGTGGGGGGGGTTCATCATCAGTGGGGCCGGGGTTGCTATCATCAGTGGGGCCGGAGTTGCTATAATGGGGCGGGAGTTGCTATCAAGGGGGCGGGGGGTTGCTATCATCAGTGGGGGGAGTTCATCACAGTGGGGCCGGAGGTACACAGTGGGCGGAGTTGCATCATCAGTGGGGAGTTGCTATCATCATGGGGCGGGGGTTGCCATCATCAGTGGGGCGGGGGTTGCTACATCAGTGGGCGGGGGTTACATCATCAGTGGGGCGGAGTTGCTATCATCAGTGGGGCGGGGGTTGCTATCATCATGGGGGGAAATTGCATCATATGGGGGGGGAGTTTTACGGGGGCGGGGGTTGCTACATCAGTGGGGGGGAGTTGCTATCATCATGGGAGTTGCTATCATCAGTGGGGCCGGGGTTGTACATCAGTGGGCGGGGTTGCTATCATCAGGGGGCGGGGGTTGCATCATCAGAGGGGGGGAGTTGCTTTATCAGAGGGGGGGGAGTTGCCATCATGGGGCCCGGGTTGCTATCATCAGTGGGGCCGGGGTTGCCATCAGTGGGGGGGAGTTGCTATCATCAGTGGGGGCCCGGGGTTGCTATCATCAGTGGGGCCGGGGTTTATCACAGTGGGGGGAAGTTCTTCACAGTGGGCGGAGTTGCTATCACAGGGGGGGGAGTTGCATCATCAGGGGGCGAGAGTTGCTATAAAAGTGGGGGGAGTTGCACATCAGTGGGGCCGGAGGCATCATGGGGCCGGAGTTGCTATCATCAGGGGGGCCCGGAGTTGCTTTTGGGGGGGGCCGGGGGCTATCACAGTGGGGGGGGAGTTGTATCACGTGGGGGGAGTTTTACCATCAGTGGGGGGAGTTGCACGGGGGGCCGGAGTTGCATCGGGGGGCCGGAGTTCATCAGGGGGGCCCGGGAGTTGCATCAGGGGGGCCCGGAGTTGTATCAGGGGCGCGACGAGTCCCTTTGCCCCCCTGGAACATCCAGGCTTCACAACACTTTATTTTACGAAATTATTTTATCTATTTTTTTTTTTCATTATTTGCTTCAGTCTGACCTTTTTGGGTTTGATTGTTTTATATTTGGGGTTTTTTTAAGGACGGGGTCTAGTGGTCTAAAGCCCCATTTTTTTTCGCTAAATGAGGCCCAAAGCAGCATGGGTTGCCCCTTTTTAGTGCAGTGTTGTTTTTTTTAGTAGGTTGGAGACAGCAACCACCCAGGAGGTACTACCATCCTGCCAGGTGACTGTGAAACAGAAACCAAACTTTTTTAATATGGGGGATTGCTGGTGTCTTTTTCTGTCTCATAAACATGGATTTAGTAGTCTTGCTATTTCTACTTACACTTAGGTCACACTACGAAAACATGTACACGTTTATGTATACCCCTCATCTGATTTTTTTGATTTTATCTTAATAGTTTTTGTTCTTATTGTTTTTCCCTTTCATATCCATGGGGAAGGGAATAAGAATTTTTCCCTCCGTGAGCCATGTTTTGTAAAAGTCAACTAAAATCCCGGGGAACAATTTAGTCCCCCTTTTTCCCTGTATAGCTTACAAAAAAGAAGAAAACCGTCAAAGGGGGATTTTTGAATGTGCGTGGATGGTGAATGATAAGAAAAGATGATTGTAGATGTATGAATGAAAATAAGCGGATGTCCCTTAATGAGACAAAGCTAAAGGGGGTAGGAGATTTTCGGGGGGAGAAAAAAGGGGTTTGACGGGGGTTTCAAATAGAGTTAGAGAAAAGGGAAGAAAAATAATGTTGAATAATCAGTTATGGCAGGTAAAGAAGGAATATAAATGTATAAATTAAAGGGATTATGGGAGTAAAATAAAGGTTGAGGGAAAAGGGGTTATAGTAAGTGTTTATGCACCTGGAGAAGAGAGAAGTGTAGAGGAGAGAGAGTTTTTGGGGAAATGTTGAGGGGGGGGAGTTTTGAACCAAGTGAGAGAGTAATTGTGGTTGGGGATTTTAATTTAAAGGGTAAAATGTTGTGGATGGAGTAGTAGGTAAATTTGGGGTCCCGGGGGGAAATGTAAATGGGGAACCATTAATTGAGCTATGCTAGAAAGATTTGGGAATAAGTAAAATTTTTTTATAAAAAAGGGGATAAATAAATATACAAGGTATGATATAGCACGTAAAAAGTAGTTTGTTGGATTATGTTTTGGGTGAAAAAAAGGGGAGGTGGGGCTTAGGAGTACATGTTTATAGAGGGGCAAGGATATATCAGATCATTTTTTGGGTTGTAGCAATTTAGAGTGGTAGAGGGGCCCAAAAAAGAAAATGGCAACGGGTAAGAGAGAGGAAAAAGTGTATAAACTAAGGGAGGAAAAGTTAGGTGAGAATGCAACTATTGGCAGAAAGGTGGGGTATAAAAAAGGGAGTGGGGGTTTAAGAGAGTTGGATAGTTTTAAAAAAGTATTAGAATGTGGGGGAGAAGTTTGTTATAGGAGGGTGGGTGCAGGAGGAAAGAGGAGGAGGGTGGAATGAAGAAGAAAGGGTGTAAAAGAGAAAAAGGTAGAGAGAGGTTTTTTCAAAACAGAAGTGTTAATAGAACAGCAGAGTTTTGGAGAGTAAAAGGAAGGTGAAGAGAGTGGTGAGAGAGTGCAAAAGAAGAGGGGTGAAAGAATGGGAGAGGCTCTGTCAAGAAATTTTTTGGAAAAAAAGAAAAAAAATTGGAGGGATAAACAAGATAAGAAAGCCTAGGGGAAAGAATGGATTTGGTTAAAACAGAGTAGATGGGGAGCTGGAGGATTGGGAGATGGGGAATATTTTGAGGAACTTTTTTAAAGTCGACGAAAAAAAAGGGGGCGGTAATTTCATGACTGGCCAGGGGGGTACAACATCGTTTAGAGAAGAAGAGCAGGATGTGGGGGGGAGGTGGGAGGCATTACGTGAATGAAAGGGGGTAAAGCAGCTGGAATTACGGGAAACATGACAGAAATGTTAAAAACAGGGGGATATAGTGCTGGAGTGGTTGGTATTTTTTTTTTAATAAAAGTATGAAAGAGGGGGAAAGGGACCTAGGGATTGGCAGAGAGCATGATAGTTTCCTTTTTTATAAAGGGAAGGGGGGTAAAAAAAGAGGTAAAATTATAGGGGAATAAGTTTTCTGAGTATACCGGGGGGTATGGCAGGGTTATTATTGAAAGAATTAGAGGAAGACAAAAGAGGATTGCAGATGAGCAAGGATTTTGGGGGTGGGGGGTTTTAGATCAATGTTTACAGTGAAGCATATATGTGAAAGATTTTGATAAAGGTAAAAAGTTTTTATTGCATTTATAGATTTAGAAAAGGCATATGATAGAGTGGATAGGGGGGCAATGTGGCAAATGTTGCAATGTGTGGAAAGGGTAAGTTACTGAAGGCTGTAAAGAGTTTTTTTGAGGATAGTGAGGCTCAGGTTAGGGTGTGTAGGAGAGAGGGGATTACTTCCGGGAAAAGAGGTCTTAGACAGGGATGTTAATGTCACCATGGTTGTTTAAATATTTATAGATGGGGTTTCAAAATAAAAATGCTAGGGTGTTGGGGGGAGGGGGGGGATTAAATTATGGAGAATTAAATGCAAATGGGAACAGTTACTTTTTCTGATATACTGTGCTTATGGGGGACAAAGAAAAATTGCAAAGGTTAGTGGACGAGTTTGGGGGTGTAAAGGTAGAAAGTTAAAAGTGAACATAGATAAGAGTAAGGTGATGAGGGTGTCAAACGATTTTAAAAAAAGAAAATTGGGTATCACATTGGGGGAGGGATTATGGAAGAAGTAAAAGTTTTCAGATATTTGGGAGTTGATGTCAGCGGATGGGTTTATAAGATGAGGTTAACCATAGAATTGATGAAGGAAAAAAAAGGGGAGGGATTTAGGCTGTGGAGACAAAAACGTTATCCATGGAGGCAAAGAAGGAATGTAGAAAGATAGGGTACCAACACTCTTATATGGGGTGAAGATTTAAATGCTGCAGCGAGGAGGAGGCTGGGGGCATTGGGGATGTCCTGTTAATCAAGGGGTGTAAATATTATGCAGAAAATTCGGAATGGGAAAATTTGGGGAAGGTGTGGAGTTACTAAAAGTATTTGTCAGAGGGCGAAGAGGGGTTTTGAGGTGGTTTGGTCATTTAGGGGAGAATGGATCAAAGTAGAATGACTTGGAGAGCGTAAAACTGTTGGGGAAGGAAGGGGGGGAGGGGTCGTCCTAGAAAAAGGTTGGGGGGAAGGGAAAAGGGGGTTTTGTGGGCGAGGGGGTTGACTTCCCCAAAGTGGTGAGCGGGAGATACGAGTGAATGGAGACGAAGGGTTTTTTGGGACATGACGATCTGTTGGAGGTGAGCAGGGAAATTTGTGAAGGGATTCAGGGAAACCAGTTAATTGATATAGTTGGACTTGAGTCCGGGAAATGGGAAGTACAATGCCTGCACTTTAAAGGAGAGGTCTGAGATAGTGACAGCTGGGGGGGACTATTCTAGCTGTCGTATCTGAGCCCCTTTGCAAAGACAGTGATTATGTATGAGTTTTGGTGTTAATAATATAAAAGATTTTGGGGAATTTTTTTTATTTTGGGTCATGCCTCGGTGGGAGAGGCGACTTGTTAAAAAAAAAAAATTATATTTTTGAATTTTCAATAAATCTGATTATTTTTCGTTTTTTTTTTTTTTTCATCTTGTAAAGGTTATTACATGTTGTTCAAACAAAAAATAACTTAAGGGCGAGAATGATAACATCGGGGAAAACTTGTTTTTAAATACAAAAAATTTACTTAGTTTAATTTAAAATTTTTTTTTTTCTTTCATTAAATTCTTGAAGTCAAAGCAAGTTAAAATTAATTCATCAAAAAATATCAAGAAAAAATTTCACTTTTAAAATTGAGGTCACTAGCTACTTAAATTACAATAAAAAATATAAATAGTATATCTGTACAAACATTCAGTAGCTGCATCGAAAGAAGAAAATTTCAGCTTAGTTTTAAAAATTTGAGAGTCGGGGAAAGAGAAGAAGAGGGATAATAGCGGATAAAGCTGCATGTTACTGGATTTGTTTATCTTAGTAAATTGCTGTCAAAGTGACATGAAGGTAAGAAAGTGCTTCCTAACAGAGCTAAAATGATTGCTAGATGGGGAACATTTGGAATTTTTCAGGCAGAGAGGCCTAGATTTTCGGGCCTTTTATGTACATTAAAATTTTACTCAGGATTGGGGGGAATTATTTGTGTTTATAGAATAAAAGTAATAAGGGTGAATGTGTTTTTAAAAGTTAGAGGCACCTAAGTTTGTCTAGAAATTTAACATGCCTTTTTTCTTCTATAATCTACCTTGTCCATAATTACTATCACATTCGAAAACTTTTATTTTTGGGATGTGTTGTGTTGCAACACTTTTAAAGATTTATTAAGTTATACCATGAATTAAGGAAAGATCTTAAACTTCAACTTACGGAAAAAAACAAATCAAATGTGATAGTAATTATGGACAATGTAGATTATTGTAGAAAAATGAGCATATTATTAGAAGACAAGAGTACTTACGTCCCCCTTAAACTTTCAAGACTAGTGTGCATGTTTTGTTTAGCACTAGACTGCTGATAGTTAAACATCCTCTTTTTGTTGAGTTAGTAGCTTTAGATGATTTGTTATAGTAGATCCCCAGTTTAATCAAATACATACAATGTTTGGTATGGTAAATGACACATAGGGGGAAAATTCATCAATAACTAAAAAAATGTTGAACTTAACAGTAATAATTTACACCGTTAACTTTAACATGGTATACCCGTTCACTGATGCACTGTTTAATTTCTGTTTACATCAATTTTAAATTGGACACTTAACGCTAGATTGCATAAACAAGAGCAAAAAACCCTTTATGTATGCTACTAAGTATTAGTAGTGCCCTTTTATTTATCGTAAATGCTGATTCTAAATTTGAAGAGAGAATTGCCCTAATACGTTAACATTTTATTGAAAAAAAAATATAAATATTATACATTGAATATTAGTAAATCAAACACTTCGCTTCATTGCACGACTGACACATTTAGATCCGTCAATTGTCGTCAGGGTCATCAACACTCAAAATACGTCAGCTTTTCACAATTTTCCAGAAATTTTGTGATTTGAGTCATTGTTAATTTAAATATCAAGGATTTTGGGCACAATTGACGTAGGGCATGTTTTTCAGTTGTAATGATAAAATTTATTTAAAATGCTTTTGCAACTAATACCCTGTGTGTGTTTGATTAATTAAAATTTTAAAAAATTCAAAATTTAATAAACTAAATTCGAACACATATTTTTACATCAGTTGTCAAACTGTTGTTCAGTGTAATGAAGCCTAGTCTCAGGGGCAAATGTCATGACACTCATGATTTGCTTCCCAACAGCACTGTTTCTCTGCATAACTGTCAGCAATACTCTACTGTCATAGTATCTCACTGTCTTTATGTTGCCCGACTATTTAATTTGTTCACTGTGTGGCAGAGTTGCCCTTCCTAACGTGCTATTTCCAGACCTGTTTTTTTTAAATAAACTAGGGTGGAATTACTCCAGATTATACACAGCAATAATTTTTAGGGTGCTTTATTCAAGAAGCATTAGATACACGTTTGACTACTGATAACAGCCAAACACAAAAGATTCAAAATAAATAAACCAGTGCCTGATTGCATGTCATGTACCCCATCATCATCTAAAAATGTATTCAAAGCTACTGCTGCTGTTATGGCATGGCCTTATAATGACTTCTGCAATCGTTAAAGCAAAAGCTTCTACGTTTTTTTCTGCTGTCGGTGATGTAAGACATTGCGGTAATATTTATCATGCAATAAAGAACAGTTTCATAGAATTCAGTTATCTCGCATTCCATCTGCAAAAGGGGCTGGTACTGCTGCTATAAAAACCCAAAAACCCGGGCCCCTCACGCCGTTAATTTGGGATTACACCGTCATCATGCATTACAATGACGGGTGACGGGTGAATTGTTGGGTATCAATTATTTTGATGGATATTACTTTTGCTGTTGTTAATATACAATGATGACAGCTGCCGCTGCTCATATTATATATTACAACTTTTGGGTTGGGGTTTCCTGTTTTTCGCATTAGAAAAAACAAAATTGCTGGTTTTTATCAAATATTGCAATGAAAGCCATTACATTCTATCTTCAGAAAATATAACCAATCATGCAATTCCTTTTACCATATTTGCACAATTCCTTATTTATAAAAAGGTGTAGTATACAACCTGCACGATCACCAGTAATATTTGCAGAAAGAGTTTGGGTAGGTAAAATTGCAGAGACAGTAAAACCAGGGCCCAAAAATTTCAGACCAGGAGCATTTACATTCCATAACATGTTTTCGAAAAAGCTGATAAAAAAAAAATTAGTTTTATGGAACAGCAAAATCTTCACTATTTAAACCAGCATGGATTTAAAGTGGAAAGTTCATGCTTGTCACACCTACTAAACCACTATGACAGAATTACGAAGACGTTGGACGAAAATTAAAACAATATGGGAGTACAGGGATTTCGTAAAGATTTTTAAAATTACGCTCTGGATAATTACACACAAAATGAAGGTGATAGGATAAAGAAAAAGAAGCAAAGGGATATTCAACTTTCAGCCAGACTGAACACAGAGGGTAGTGTAAATAGAGATAATCCAGCATTAAAAAAAAAAATCTCAGGTCCCCAAGGCAGGGTTTTTTCCCCACTGACTTTACCCTGTAGCTGATATATAAAAACATTTTGCCCTTTCTATCTTCATTTGCAAACGATATTAAATTGATCATTAAAATAACTTTTTAGAAGATTTGGGAAAATTATAGCAATATAAAAGGGTTTTTTCAGTAGGGATTGTAGAAAAATAGGGCCATTTGATAAGTTTCAACTTCCTACATGAAAAGAATGAAGAACCAAAAGGAATATTGTGTACAAAAAAAAAGATTATGTCGGGGAAAGCCTTTCCCGAACAATATATTGATGGAAAAAATAAAAATAATAAAAACCGAGGATATAGAACAATACTGTTTTTTCTGGATTTTTAAAATTTAAAAAAAAAAAAAGCCGGTGGGTTTTTCTTTCATAGAATTTTTTGACCGGAGGTTTGGAGAAATGATGGTGGTTTTCCAAGTAGATGTTAGTCTCCGGGGTAGATGGTAAGTCCCTGGGACCCAGGTTGAAATACCACACTGTAGGTATCCAAACGGAGGTGGATCTTAAAACCCCCTAACGCCCACAAGTTAGAAACTAGAAAAGAGGAGTTGTTGTGGAGTTCCCAAGTCCAAGGAATCTTGCCTAAGTTTTGCGTCTGTCCTGGAGAACCAGTCCAGCGGCAGAGCTGATAATAAAGAAAAATTCGGGTTACCATAGGCTTGTAAAACAATTAGATAGAAAAGGGGCCGTCACTATGGTAACCGAAGAAAACATGATAATAAAAAAAATGAATACCCCGGGATTTGTTTACCTGATTGGGAGAAGAGGAAGGTGAAGTGACTTTCCACCCCCAACCGACACCAGGTAAGAGTCATACTACCGGGAGTAGAAAGTAAAAACCCCAACAGACACCTGGAACAAGAGTTTTGCCCCAGCCCGCTAGATGGAAGGGGGCTGAACCATTAACGATACCCCCGGCTGACTGAAAAACCATAACCCTATTTACACTACTTTTCCCTCAAAACCCTTCCAAAACTTATGGTCGGAGACAATAAGTTAAATAACCAGGGGGAAAAGTACTATAAACCCGGGCCCGCCAATCTAAAAAGTGGGACAAGCCCGGTGTATAAAACTTTAAATTTTTAGAATGGTAATGGAATAACATTTTCCCCCAAGATGAGTATCTGTAACGAACTATCAAATAGTTCACTGGATTGTTTGAAAATCCTGGGAATTTTTTTTACCTTTTGAATGAAAGGAGACAAATTGGACACGCTCGACAGAATTTATAAATGTCAGAGGACATCCCCCCAGAAATATAACTTTTTATCGTGTCTAAGGTCCTCCGACGTGTAAAAAGGCCCGAGACTGTTACATCATGAGCATTTTTCATAATAGTCTCACGACAATCCCCAGGGGTGATCAATAGCCTTCTTCCCCCATCATTGGGATTGTCACAGTCACAATAGTCCTGTATAGAAGATTATTTAACCCAATATATACGTAAGGTTCTCTTTTTTTTTAGTTGCCATCAATGCTAGCTGGGTTTTTCTAAGGTAAAAATTTTTGAGACCTTCCAAACTAGGTGTGACAACCCTTTTTTAGATTGTTTTATTGTTGGATTGATAGTGCCGAAGTCGATGATGACTTTGATTCATTACCCACCTAGGTAAGAGACCAATTTTTTTTTCGTTAACCCTTTCGTATTTTTATTAAAGAACGCAACGTTCACACTGTTCTGAAATGGCACAAGGGAATATATGCCTGCGCTCATAATAACTACACCTCCACACTTTGATCAGCTCTGCTGCTGGCCTGGTCAGCTGGTACAGACGCTGTTTAAAAGGGGAGATGTACGTCTCTCTGACTTGGTTTTGTCTACTTTCCACTTCTAAGTCTTACACTGACCAAGTGGCATACTTGAATTTTAACTACCCAGGATAACCATCCAACATCTCGTCTACAAGAGATCAACCGGGCCTTATATTCTCCTCCCCCACCCCC
>WNWK01012768.1:0-58146 GCA_009830355.1 Cherax destructor | reverse complement strand
TGCACAGGTATGGAGGAGGCCCAGAAACAGTACAAAAATGACATAGCATCGAAAGTCAAGTCTGACCTGAAACTGATGTACAGTCACATCAGAAGGAAGACAACAGTCAAGGATCAGGTGATAAGGCTGAGGAGAGAAGATGGGAAACTCACAAGTAATGATCAAGAAGTATGTGAGGAGCTCAACTCAAGGTTTAAGGAAGTATTCACAGGAAGGCAGCTGGATAGACAGGATGGGGTGCATCACCAGCAAGGGATGTATCAAGTGCTGGAGGGCATACACACAACTGAGGAGGAGGTGAAGCAGTTACTCAGTGACCTCGATACCTCAAAGGTGATGGGTCCGGACAATATCTCCCTGTGGGTCCTTCGGGAAGGAGCTGAGGTTGCCACTTGCCATAATATTCAACACATCCCTTGAAACTGGGCAGCTACCTGGGGTATGGAAAAGGCCAACATAGTCCCCATCTTTAAAAAGGAGACAGAAAAGAGGCACTAAACTATAGACCGGTGACACTTACGTGTATAGTGTGCAAAGTCTTGGAGAAAATCATCAGGAAAAGAATGGTGGAGCACCTGGAACTGAACAGAATAATTAACGCCAGACAGCACGGATTCAGGGAAGGCAAATCATGTGTAACAAACCTCCTGGAGTTCTATGATAAAGTAACAGAGGTAAGGCAAGAGAGAGAAGGGTGGGTTGATTGCATTTTCCTGGACTGCAGGAAGGCCTTCGACACAGTTCCTCATATGAGATTAGTAAAGAAGTTGGAAGATCAAGCGTGTATATCAGGAAGGGCACTGGAATGGATCAGGGAATACCTCACAGGGAGGCAACAACGAGTCATGGTGCGTGATGAGGTATCACAGTGGGCGCCTGTGACGAGCGGTGTACCACATGGGTCAGTCCTAGAACCAGTGCTATTCTTGGTATATGTGAATGACATGACGGATGGGATAGACTCAGAAGTGTCTCTGTTCGCAGATGATGTGAAATTAATGAGGAGAATCACATCGGATGAGGACCAAGCAGGACTTCAAAGAGACCTGGACAGGCTTGACATCTGGTCTAGCAACTGGCTTCTCGAATTTAATCCCACCAAATGCAAAGTCATGAAGATCGGAGAAGGGCAAAGAAGACCGCAGACAGAGTACAGGCTAGGTGGACAAAGGCTACAAACCTCGTCAAAGGAGAAAGACCTTGGGGTGAGTATAAAGCCAAGCACGTCTCCGGAGGCACACATCAACCAGATAACTGCGGCAGCATATGGGCGACTGGCAAACATAAGATTAGCGTTCTGTTACCTTAACAAGGAATCGTTCAAGACACTGTACACCGTGTACGTCAGGCCCATACTAGAGTATGCAGCTCCAGTCTGGAACCCACACCTGGTCAAGCACGTCAAGAAATTAGAGAAAGTGCAAAGGTTTGCGACAAGGCTAGTTCCATAACTCAGGGGACTGTCCTATGAAGAAAGGTTGAGGGAAATAGGACTAACAACACTGGAGGATAGAAGGGTTAGAGGAGATATGATAACGACATACAAAATACTGCGAGGAATCGACAAGGTAGATAGTGACAGGATGTTCCAGAGAGGGAACACAGAAACAAGGGGGCACAACTGGAAGCTGAAGACTCAGATGAGTCAAAGGGATGTTAGGAAGCATTTCTTCAGCCATAGAGTAGTCAGGAAGTGGAATAGTCTAGCGAACGATATAGTGGAGGCGGGAACCATACATAGTTTTAAGATAAGGTATGATAAAGCTCATGGAGCAGGGAGAGCAGAGACCCAGTAGCGGACAGTGAAGAGGCGGGACCAGGAGCTGAGTATCGACCCCTGCAACCACAATTAGGTGAGTACAATCTGGTCTCAGACCAGAGGGACTGAAACAGGTCTCTGGTATAAGAAAATACAAGTTAAATTTATGTTAATATGGGTTAATCTGTTATTGTAGATTAATATGTCTTTAAGCTGTGTTTAACACTGATGGTTCTGTTTAACACTAATAGTTTTGTTTAACACTGATATTTAACACTGATAGTTCTGTTAAACACTGATAGTTCTGTTAAACAATGATAGGGCTGTTAAACACTGATAGTTATGTTTAACACTGATAGTTTTGTTTAACACGGATAATTCTGTTTAACACTGATAATTCCATTTAACACTGATAGTTCTGTTAAACACTGATAGTTCTGTTTAAGACTGATAGTTGTTTAAGACTGATATTTCTGTTTAACACTGACAGTTCTGTTAAACACTGATAGTTCTGTTAAACACTGATAATTCCATTTAACACTGATAGTTCCGTTTAAGAAAGTTCTGTTTAACACTGATAGTTCTATCACTGATAGTTCTGCTTAACACTGAAAGTTCCGTTTAAGACGTAAAGTTCCATTTAACATTGATAGTTCCGTTTAAGGCTGAAAGTTCTGTTTAAGACGGAAAGTTTGGAGATAAATTCAATTTTAAGATGAAAGTTTAAGAGTAGGAGGAAGTTCCAACTCTGCTGTAGCCTACAAGAGTTCCCTCTGATGCTGATCTCTTTCTTCTTACCACCACAATGTTACTCTCGTTGCTACAGCTGCCTTCACTAGTCACTGGTGTAGTGGTATCACCAGTCACTAGTGTTGTGGTATCACTTGTTACTGGTGTAGTGGAATCACCAGTCACTAGTGTCGTGGTATCAGTCCTCTTGCCTCTTAGTACTGGGGTACCAGGATGGCTGTCGTATTTCACCAGGTTTTTCAAGGTGAGGTATTCTGGTTTTTGAGGGTTTTGTGGTCTGGTATTGAGGTATTCTGAAGGTTTTTGTGGTCTGGTAGTGAGGTATTCTTGGGGGTCTTGTGGTCTGGTAGTGAGGTATTGTGGGGGGTTTTGTGGTCTGGTAGTAAGGTATTGTGGGGGGTCTTGTGATCTGGTAGTGAGGTATTGTGGTCTGGTAGTGAAGTATTCTGAGGGGTCGTGGTGCCCTGAGGTAAGACATGACGTGCTGATAGACCCATGAGGGCATTTATCACTAGAGAGGGCATCCCTGGCTTGTACCTGGAGAGGTATTGGGTGTGCTACATACCCACTGCTGCCAGCACTAATATTATCCACAGGTACCTCCTTCGTGGACACAGAACCTTTGTTGAACCCTCTGGTGGATGTCCCTGGATCTGCTGGTAGCAGTGTGGGTGTTGTGGGATGGTTGTTAGGGTCATTCATTGGTTGCATTATGGGTTTAGGGTTAAGAATGATCTTATCTTCGTTAGATCTGCGAGCTTCGTTTGCTAAATCGTGCACGGTATCTTCCAGATCGTCCTGGCTGGTGCACTGTCTTGGTGCACCGAAGTCTGGTGGTTGGATAGCAACATATCCTGGAGAGGGTGCAACACCGAGCAACTGTGTAAATTCCTCTGCACCAGTTCCTGCGGCATCTTCCGCTGTAAAAGTTCTCATAGCCTCGTTGAAATTGATATATGGTACTGATTCTGCAAATTGACAGCTGTACTTGCAAGATCCATCTTCAGAATCACGTTCTTCAGCGAGCAGTAAGGGTGTAGGGGATGATGCTTCCTCCTGGGATGAGGGCTGGTCATCTCTGTTTCCTAGAAGGAAATCCAGCATTATATATCCTTTCTTGCTGCTGTCTTTCTCTGGGGAAGACACAAGCCATGACTGTGAGTCCCTGTGTTGTACCCTGTCAGGGCTAGCAATTTCTGTTGCCTGGGGCAGCGTACCAAAGTCAGGAGGTGGTACTGCAACATAGCCTGTATCCGGAGGTACACTTTCAGACCAGAAGTGCTGTGGATCTCTTCTGGCTTCAGCAGTGTCTCTGCTGGCTTCAGCAGTGAAGTGATGTGGTTCCACAGCAACGTATCCACTTGACGGGGTACTGTTCATCAACAAATTGGTCAGATTTTCAAGTGAATTGCTTACTTTCATGGGTGGTTGAGAGAGTGGGTCATCAGGGAAGATGGGTACCACATACCCAGAGTCCTGCAGTGTGCTGGAGGTCTGTGACGAGGACACTCCAGAGGTCTGTGACGAGGGCACTCCAGAGGTCTGTGACGAGGGCACTCCAGAGGTCTGTGACGAGGGCACTCCAGAGGTCTGTGACGAGGGCACTCCAGAGGTCTGTGACGAGGGCACTCCAGAGGTCTGTGACGAGGGCACTCCAGAGGTCTGTGACGAGGGCACTCCAGAGGTCTGTGACGACGGCACTCCAGAGGTCTGTGACGACGGCACTCCAGAGGTCTGTGACGACGGCACTCCAGAGGTCTGTGACGAAGGTACATCATAGGTGTAAGGCGCCAATACACCAGGGTCACGGTTCGACTCCCTGCTCGTGCCATCACTAATACCAGTCGAGCTGGTAGCTTCCTCTGGTGAATTGTCACTATTCTCAATAACTTGGAGTGTGTGGCTAGTCAGGGCCACACCCCGTCCACCATCTATCTCCCGTCCACCATCTGCCGCTTCCAGCACCATGTGTGACCTGTCAAAGATGGTTACTAGGTTAATGGGGTTTCAAGTCTATCTACTACACGAGGGTTGGTTAATGGGGTTTCAAGTCTACTACACGAGGGTTGGTTAAGGAGGTTTCAAGTCTGTCTACTACACAAGGGTTGGTTAATGGGGTTTCAAATCTATCTACTACACGAGGGTTGGTTAAGGTGGTTTCAAATCTATCTACTACACGAGGGTCAGTAAGGCTGCTTGCTTGGTTAATGGAACAAGGTACCTTACAGTGGTATCAGGAACAAGGTACCTACCTACTTGGTACGCCGTTCCTGACAGAACTGACAGAGGTGACAGGTGCTGACAGTGGATCACTGATGGTGCTGACAATATTTCTTGAACTTGACTTCACTGAAGAAGGTCTGGGGATCTGCCGAAATACAAGAGTGTTAATATTGAGGTGAACCTGCGTACCCACTAGACTCACATACCCACCACTAGACTCACCTACCCACCACTAGACTCGCCTACACTCACCTGCCCACCACTAGACTCCCTACACTCACCTACCCACCACTAGACTCACCTACCCACCACTAGACTCGCCTACACTCACCTGCCCACCACTAGACTCACCTACACTCACCTACCCACCACTAGACTCACCTACACTCACCTACCCACCACTAGACTCACCTACCCACCACTAGACTCGCCTACACTCACCTACCCACCACTAGACTCACCTACACTCACCTACCCACCACTAGACTCACCTACACTCACCTACCCACCACTAGACTCGCCTACCCACCACTAGACTCACCTACCCACCACTAGACTCACCTACACTCACCTACCCACCACTAGACTCACCTACCCACCACTGACCACCTACCTCACCACCCACACTGACTCACCTACCCACCACTAGACTCACCTACCCACCACTAGACTCACCTACCCACCACTAGACTCGCCTACACTCACCTACCCACCACTAGACTCACCTACACTCACCTACCCACCACTAGACTCACCTACCCACCACTAGACTCACCTACCCACCACTAGACTCACCTACCCACCACTAGACTCACCTACCCACCACTAGACTCACCTAGACTCATCTACACTCACATACTCACCCAGACTCACCTACTCATCTTCACTCACACATGAGCTTATCAACGACAGCCAGCATGGTTTCAGGGATGTAAAATCCTGCATCACAAACCTACTGGAGTTCTATGACAGGGTGACGGCAGTAAGACAAGAGAGAGAAGGGTGGGTAGATTGCATTTTCTTGGACTGCAAGAAGGCGTTTGACACAGTTCCACACAAGAGATTAGTGCAAAAGCTGGAGGACCAGGCAGGAATAACAGGGAAGGCTCTACAATGGATCAGGAATACCTGTCAGGAAGACAACAGTGAGTCATGGTACGTGGCGAGGTGTCAGAGTGGGCACCTGTAACGAGCGGGGTGCCACAGGGATCAGTCCTAGGACCGGTGCTGTTTCTGGTATTTGTGAACATGACGGAAGGAATAGACTCCGAAGTGTCCCTGTTTGCAGATGATGTGAAGTTGATGAGAAGAATTCAATCGGACGAGGACCAGGCAGAACTACAAAGGGAGCGATTGGCTCCTGAAGTTCAACCCCACCAAGTGCAAAGTTATGAAGATCGGGGAAGGGCAAAGAAGACTGCAGATGGAGTACAGTCTAGGGGGCCAGAGACTATAAACCTCACTCAAGGAAAAAGATCTTGGGGTGAGTATAACACCAGGTACATCACCTGAGGCGCACATCAACCAAATCACTGCTGCAGCATATGGGCGCCTAGCTGACCTAAGAACAGCATTCCGACATCTTATACAAAAAAATACAAATACAAATATTTATTTCATTGCAAGTTTACATAGGTTTTGTAGTTACAATCATAAACTGAAGTGCCAGGAGAGCCACTGACATGCCATGGCATTAAGAGCAGCTTAATCTAATGACTTATAAACTATGAACATAATATTAGAGAAATTGATTGAGTTTGTTTTGTTTAAATACTAGATTGTACAAATTACAATATGATGATATTACATTGTAGTAAGTGTTTAGTATGTTGGTAATATAATAGTAAAAATTGAAATTATCTTAAGGGAAATAACATTGAGCATTTTTGAAAGTAATTTATAGTATGAGTATTTAGGTTAGGTTGAGTAGGTGGTTTTTGAGAAGAGTCTTAAAATGATTTTCAGACAAGGTTATTTTAGTATTTACTGGTAATGAATTCCAGATTCTGGGACCCTTTATGTGCATAGAATTTTTACATAGGTTGCTGTGGACACGGGGTATATCAAAAAGTGATCTGTGTCTTGTGTTGTGGTCATGGGTCCTATTAAAGTTGGTGAGGAGAATTTTGAGCGGATTGTTTATATTAGAATGTAGAGTTCTTTATATGTAGTAGGCACAAGAATAAGTGTGAATGTTCTTTATGGTGAGTAGTTTTAGGCTTTTGAATATTGGCGGAGTATGCTGTCTAGAGTGGGAATTTATCATTCTGACTGCAGCCTTTTGCTGGGTTATGAGTGGTCTAAGGTGATTTAATGTTGTTGATCCCCATGCACAGATTCCATAGGTGAGATAAGAGTAGATAAGTGAATGATATAGTGCAAGGAGAGCTGATTGTGGCACATTGTAGCGTATCTTTGATAATATGCCTACCGTCTTTGAGATTTTCTTGGAAATTTGTTGTATATGTGTTTGGAATTTAAGGCTACTGTCAAGGTGGATTCCTAGGAATTTTCCCTCTGTGAGTCTTGTGATGGGTGTACCATTGAGTGTTATGTTAAGTGGAACATTTGTGGCTTTGCTTCCAAACTGTATGAAGTAGGTCTTATCAGTATTGAGAGTAAGCTTGTTAGTCGTCATCCATGTTGATATTTTCTGTAATTCAGCATTAACAGTGTTGGCCAGTATAACTGGATTTGGGTGAGAGAAGACATATGTTGTCTTCTCGCGTTCAGGACCCTGTACACTGTGTACGTTAGGCCCATATTGGAGTATGCAGCACCAGTTTGGAACCCACACCTAGTCAAGCACGTAAAGAAACTAGAGAAAGTGCAAAGGTTTGCAACAAGACTAGTCCCGGAGCTAATGAGTATGTCCTACGAGGAGAGGTTAAGGGAAATTGACCTGACGATACTAGAGGACAGGAGAGATATGGGGGACATGATAACGACATATAAAATACTGAGAGGAATTGACAAGGTGGACAGGGACAGAATGTTCCAGAGAGAGGTTTTTTAGCGCAAGGAAGAAAAAAAAGCTGGCAGGAAATGACAGAAATCGTACACCAACTGCAATCATTTCTGGAGTGGAACCACAGTCAATGGCCTCCACTCCAGAACAACAGATATTAGTGCCAGGAAAAAAAGACCCCCTCCCCATACGACCAATACCACCAATCCAACGACATTCATCTTTGCAAATATACAGGGTCTAAAGCCAGCAACAAACAACAAAATACCTTACATCCATGGACTGCTTACAGAGTCAAATGCAATGTTTGCGGCTTTCACAGAGACCCACATAAAGGATCACTTGGACAATGAAATATGGATCCCTGGCTACAACCTATACAGATGTGACAGAGTGAACAGGCAAAAGGGGGGGGATGGGGTTGGCCTGTATATCACAGAGTCACTTATATGCTCAGAACTACTAAATGCCTCAAATGATGTAGTTGAAGTTTTAGCAGTAAAGATCGAGAATCAAAACCTGGTCATCGTGGTTGTATACAAGCCTCCGGATGCAACGTCCCAACAATTCCAGGAACAGCTTCTGAAAATTGACCACTGTCTGGAAAACCTTCCAGCTTCTGCCCCCCACATCTTGCTCCTGGGGGACTTCAACCTAAGGCACCTAAAATGGAGGAATATTGCAAATAATGTGGTAGCAGAGATAACACCAGGAGGCAGCTCAGATGAAAACTCGCACACATGAGCTTTTAAATCTCTGCACCAAATTCACCTTAAACCAGCAAATAATAGAGCCTACAAGATTGGAGAATACGCTGGACCTCATCTTCACTAACAATGATGATCTGATACGAAATGTCATCATATCAAAAACGATATACTCAGATCACAACATAATAGAGGTCCAGACATGCATGCGGGGAGCCCCAGATCGACAAAATGTGATCAGCCGCGAGGGAGACTTCTCCAATTTCAACTTCAATAACAAAAACATAAGATGGGACCAAGTAAACCAAATCCTAAATGATATAAACTGGGAAGATAGCCTAAGCATCACGGATCCTAACCTATGTCTAGAACAAATTAACTCTGTGGCACTTGAGGTTTGCTCAAGGCAAATTCCCTTAAGGAAAAGGAGGAGAAGATGTAAACTAGAAAGAGAGAGGTGCTCCCTATACAGGCGAAGGCAAAGAATAACGGAGCGGCTACAAGAGGCCAATATATCTGAAATACGTAGGGAGGCACTGGTCAGAGAAATAGCAAACATCGAAATAAAATTAAAGGAATCTTACAGGAATCAAGAAACGCGGGAAGAACTAAAAGCCATAAATGAAATTGAAAGAAACCCAAAGTATTTCTTTTCTTATGCCAAAACAAAGTCGAGAACAACATCCAGTATTGGGCCCCTACTAAAACGAGATGGGTCCTACACAGATGACAGCAAGGAAATGAGTGAGTTACTTAAGTCCCAGTATGACTCAGTTTTTAGTGAGCCACTAACCAGACTAAAAGTTGAAGACCTAAATGATTTTTTTATGAGAGTGCCACAGAACCTGGTAGACGCAAGCCTATCTGACATTACCCTGACGCCACATGACTTTGAAAAGGCGATAAATGACATGCCCATGCACTCCGCTCCAGGCCCAGACTCGTGGAACTCCGTGTTCATCAAGAACTGCAAGAAGCCCCTATCACGTGCTTTTAACATCCTATGGAGAGGAGCATGGACACTGGGGTCGTCCGCAGTTACTAAAAACAACAGACATAGCCCCACTCCACAAAGGCGGCAGTAAAGCAATAGCAAAGAACTACAGACCAATAGCGCTAACGTCCCATATCATAAAAATCTTTGAAAGGGTTCTAAGAAGCAAGATCGCCACTCATCTAGATAACCATCAATTACACAACCCAGGGCAGCACGGGTTTAGAGCAGGTCGCTCCTGTCTGTCCCAACTACTGGACCACTATGACAAGGTCCTGGATGCTCTAGAGGACAAACAGAATGCAGATGTTATATACACAGACTTTGCAAAAGCCTTTGATAAGTGTGACCATGGTGTAATAGCACACAAAATGCGTGATAAAGGAATAACAGGAAAAGTTGGTAGATGGATCTATAATTTCCTAACAAGTAGAACACAAAGAGTAGTAGTCAACAGAGTAAAGTCTGAGGCAGCTAATGTGAAAAGCTCTGTTCCACAAGGCACAGTGCTTGCTCCCATCCTGTTCCTCATCTTCATATCGGACATAGACAGGGATATAAGCCACAGTGCCGTGTCTTCCTTTGCAGATGACACCCGAATCTGCATGACAGTGTCCACCGTTGAAGACACTGCAAGACTCCAAGCAGACATAAACCAAATCTTTAAATGGGCTGCAGAAAACAATATGAAGTTCAATGATGAGAAATTTCAATTTCTCAGATACGGAAAACGTGAGGAAATTAAAATCTCATCGGAGTACAAAACTAATTCCAACGACACAATAGAGCGAAAACTAATGTCAAAGACCTGGGAGTGATCATGTCAGAGGATCTCACCTTCAAGGACCATAACACCGTAGCAATCGCATCTGCTAGAAAAATGACAGGATGGATAATGAGAACCTTCAAAACCAGGGATGCAAAGCCTATGTTGACACTTTACAAATCGCTTGTTCTATCTAGGCTGGAATATTGCTGCACACTAACTGCACCTTTCAAGGCGGGTGAAATTGCTGAACTTGAAAATGTGCAGAGAACCTTCACGGCACACATAACTGCGATAAACCATCTCAATTACTGGGAACGTTTGAAGTTTCTAAACCTGTACTCCCTAGAACGCAGGCGGGAGAGATACATTGTTATATACACGTGGAAAATTCTCGAGGGATTAGTACCAAACTTGCACACGAGAGTCACTCCCTACGAAAGCAAAAGACTCGGCAGGCGATGTAACATCCCCCCAATGAAGAGCAGGGGTGCCACTAGCACGTTGAGAGACAACACAATAAGTGTCAGGGGTACAAGATTGTTCAACTGCCTCCCAGCATACATCAGGGGGATTACCAACAAACCCCTGGCTGTCTTCAAGCAGGCACTGGACAGGCACCTAAAGTCGGTACCTGACCAGCCGTGCTGTGGTTCGTACGTTGGACTGCGTGCGGCCATCAGTAACAGCCTGGTTGATCAGGCTCTGGTCCAACATGAGGCCTGGTCACAAACCGGGCCGCGGGGGCGTTGACCCCTGGAATTCTCTCCAGGTAAACTCCAGGATGGGACACAGCAACAAGGGGACACAGTTGGAAGTTGAAGACTTAGATAAATGACAGGGATGTTAGGAAGTATTTCTTCAGTCACAGAGTGGTCGGGAAGTGGAATAGGTTGGGAAGCGATGTAGTGGAGGCAGGTTCCATACATAGTTTTAAGAAGAGGTATGATAAAGCTCATGGCGCAGGGAGAGTGACCCAGTAGCGGCCAGTGAAGAGGCGGGGCCAGGAGCTATGTCTCGACCCCTGCAACAACAACTAGGTGAGTACAACTAGGTGAATACACTCACACAGACTCACCTACACTCACACAAGACTTATTTAGACTCGCCTACACTCACCCAAACTCACCTAGACTCACCTACATTCACACTCACCTAGACTCACCTACACTCACAGACTCACCCAGACTCACGTACACTCACCCAGACTCACGTACACTCACCTACACTCACACACACACAGTGTTATTCCTGGTATATGTAAATGACATGACGGACGGGATAGACTCAGAAGTGTCTCTGTTCGCAGATGATGTGAAATTAATGAGGAGAATCACATCGGAAGAGGACCAGGCAGGGCTGCAAACAGACCTGGACAAGCTCGACATCTGGTCTAGCAACTGGCTTCAGAAATTTTGGAAATTCTCTGGAAATTTTGGAAATTCTCTGGAAATTTTGTAAATTCTCTGGAAAATTTGGAAATTCTCTGGAAATTTTGGAAATTCTCCAGAGAATTTCCAAAATTTCCAGAGAATTTCCAAAATTTCCAGAGAATTTCCAAAAGTTCCAGAGAATTTCCAAAATTTCTAGAGATTTTCCAAAATTTCCAGAGAATTTACTTAATTTCCAGAGTTTTTTGAAAATTTCAAATCCCACCAAATTCAATTTCAAATCCCACCAAATTCAATCCCACCAAATGCAAAGTCATGAAGATCGGAGAAGGGCAAAGAAGACCGCTGACAGAGTACAGGCTAGGCGGACAAAGGCTACAAACCTCGGCAAAGGAGAAAGACTTTGGGGTGAGTATAACGCCAAGCACGTCTCCGGAGGTACACATCAACCAGATAACTAAGGCAGCATATGGGCGACTGGCAAACCTAAGATTAGCGTTCCGTTACCTTAACAAGGAATCGTTCAAGACACTGTACACCGTGTACGTCAGGCCCATACTAGAATATGCAGCACCAGTCTGGAACCCACACCTGGTCAAGCACATAAAGAAACTAGAGAAAGTGCAAAGGTTTGCGACAAGGTTAGTTCCACAACTCAGGGGTCTGTCCTATGAAGAAAGGTTGAGGGAAATAGGGCTAACAACACTGGAGGAAAGAAGGGTCAGAGGAGACATGATAACGACATACAAAATACTGCGGGGAATCGACAAGGTAGACAGTGACAGGATGTTCCAGAGAGGGAACACAGAAACAAGGGGACACAACTGGAAGCTGAAGACTCAGATGAGTCAAAGGGATGTTAGGAAGCATTTCTTCAGCCACAGAGTAGTCAGGAAGTGGAATAGTCTAGAGAAAGATATAGTGGAGGCAGGAACCATACATAGTTTTAAGACGAGGTATGATAAAGCTCATGGAGCAGGGAGAGCAGAGACCCAGTAGCGGACAGCGAAGAGGCGGGGCCAGGAGCTGAGTCTCGACCCCTGCAACCACAATTAGGTGAGTACAATTAGGTGAGTACAGACTCACCCAGAATCACCTACGCTCACCTAGAATCACCCATATTCACCTAGATTCATCTAGACTCACTTAGATTCACCTAGAATAACATAGACTCACCTAGGTTCACTTAGATTCAACTAGACTCACCTAAAAATCACCTACTCACCTAGATTCACCTAGACCCACTTAGAATCATCTATATTCACCTAGAATCCCCTGCAATCACCTTGACTCACTTATTATCAGCTAGATTTTCCTAGAATCACATATATTTACCTAGAATCGCCTATATTAATCTAGACTTATCTACGCTCACTTATATTCACCTAAATTCACCTGGACTCACCTCATTGACCAGCCCAGGTGGTAAGTTAGGTACTCTGGTCAGCTCCACCAATGTCGCCTTCACCTGCCTGTAACAACAAGGTGAACTATTAACCTGGGAGGGATAATAACCCAGCAATATTAACCTGGGAGGGATAATAAACCCAGCAATATTAACCTGAAAGGGATAATAACCCATCAATATTAACCTGGGAGGGATAATAACCCAGCAATATTAACCTGGGAGGGATAATAACCCAGCAATATTAACCTGGGAGGGATAATAACCCAGCAATATTAATCTGGGAGGGATAATAACCCAGCAATATTAACCTGAAAGGGATAATAACCCAGCAATATTAACCTGGGAGGGTTAATAACCCAGCAATATTAACCTGGGAGGGTTAATAACCCAGCAATATTAACATGGGAGGATTAATAACCCAGCAATATTAACCTGGGGGATAATAACCCAGCAAATATTAACATGGAAGGGTTACTAACCCAGCAATATTAACATGGGAGGGTTAATAACCCAGCAATATTAACCTGGGGGATAATAACCCAGCAATATTAACATGGAAGGGTTACTAACCCAGCAATATTAACCTGGGAGGGATAATAACCCAGCAATATTAACCTGAAAGGGATAATAACCCAGCAATATTAACCTGGGAGGGTTAATAACCCAGCAATATTAACCTGGGTTAATAACCCAGCAATTTTAACATGGGAGGATTAATAACCCAGCAATATTAACCTGGGGGATAATAACCCAGCAAATATTAACATGGAAGGGTTACTAACCCAGCAATATTAACATGGGAGGGTTAATAACCCAGCAATATTAACCTGGGGGATAATAACCCAGCAATATTAATATGGAAGGGTTACTAATCCAGCAATATTAACCTGGGAGGGATAACACAGCAATATTAATCTGGGAGGGATAATAACCCAGCAATATTAACCTGGGAGGATTACTAACCCAGGGGAACTAAGCTCCTTGCGGGCTTAGCGCTTTCTCATGAATTTAGGAAGTGATTTGCTGACGGAGGATCGAGTCTACAGTGACTTACTTCCTGCTGTAGCTGATAATGAAGACCAGGATGACTGCTAACAGTATGGCCCCGGTTGTTATGGTCCAGATGGCCCATGTGGCCAGACCTGTGGATATGGTACCTTATATGAGTGGCCTCTCAAGGTATTTCCACTATCAGGAATTATTTTCATTGAGGGTAGGTGCAGTGATTCGACCCCCTGGTTGCTTGATTTGGTGGACACATACACTACAAGGGTACTATGAGGTGTTATGGCTGAGGGACTGATCACCTTCTATCATGACTGAGGTACTGACTACCTTCTATCATGACTGAGGTACTGACTACCTTCTATCATGACTGAGGTACTGACTACCTTCTATCATGACTGAGGTACTGACTACCTTCTATCATGACTGAGGTACTGACTACCTTCTATCATGACTGAGGTACTGATACCTTCTATCATGACTGAGGTACTGACTACCTTCTATCATGACTGAGGTACTGACTACCTTCTATCATGACTGAGGTACTGACTACCTTCTATCATGACTGAGGTACTGACTACCTTCTATCATGGCAAGAAAGATACATCATAATTTACACCTGGAAATCCTAGAGTAACTGGTGACAAATCTGCACACAGTAATCACTGCCTACGACAACAAGAGTCACTGTAGACAGTGTAAGTTATCACCAGCGAAGAGCAGGAGTGTTGTGAGTATACTGAGAGATAACACTGTAAGAGGACCAAGACCGTTAAACTGCCTATTATAATACATAATACCAACACCATTGGCTGTCTTCAAGACCCTCTAGCTGCCTTCAAGACCCCCCTAGCTGCCTTCAAGACCCCCCTAGCTGCCTTCAAGATCCCTAGCTGTCTTTAAGACTCCGAACTGTTATCAAGACCTCTAGCGGTCTTTAAGACCCCTAACTGCCATCAAGAAACCTAGCTGTCTTTAAGACTCCTAGCTGTCTTCAAAGCACCCCTAGGTGTTATCAAGAACCCTAGCTGTTATCAAAACACATAGCTGTCTTTAAGACTCCTAGCTGTCTTTAAGACCCCTAACTGTCATCAAGACCCCTAGCTGTCTTTAAGACCCCTAGCTGTCTTTAAGACCTCTAGCTGTCTTCAAGGCACCCCCCAGCTGTCATCAAGACCCGTACCTGTCTTCAAGGCATCCCCCAGCTGTCATCAAGACCCGTACCTGTCTTCAAGGCACCCCCCAGCTGTCATCAAGACACATAGCTGTGATGGGACTGACCAACTATCAATATTAAGAGACTGACTACCTTAATAGTCACTATTGGGCGAAACGACTTCACGATAACATCAGGTGAACCAGGCACCTACCAGGTGAGTTGTCAGATGAGCCAGGAACCTACCAGGTGAGTTATCAGTAGTAAAATACTGGGCAGGTGACCACTGTGAGGTTCCAGCACGATAGGTGACCCTCAGATACACTGTGTACAGTGTATCAGGTGCTAGGTGACTCACCTCGACCTCACCTAGCCACACCTCACTTTCCACCTGCACCTCACCTGAAATAGGAAAAGGTTATTTGCTTAACATAAATTACTGACCACCTTCCACCATGACTGATGTACTGACCACCTTCTATCATGACTGAGGTACTGACCACCTTCTATCATGACTGAGGTACTGACCACCTTTTATCAAGATTGAGGTACTAACCACCTTTTATCATGACTGAGGTACTGACCACCTTCTATCATGACTGAGGTACTGACCACCTTTTATCATGACTGAGGTACTGACCACCTTCTATCATGACTGAGGTACTGACCACCTTCTATCATGACTGAGGTACTGACCACCTTCTATCATGACTGAGGTACTGACCACCTTCTATCATGACTGAGGTACTGACCACCTTTTATCAAGATTGAGGTACTGACCACCTTCTATCATGACTGTGGTACTGACCACCTTCTATCATGACTGAGGTACTGACCACCTTCTATCATGACTGAGGTACTGACCACCTTCTATCATGACTGAGGTACTGACCACCTTCTATCATGACTGAGGGAAATGTACCTTGTACGTGTGTCTTATTCATCAATAAAGACACCCAGATGTTGTACATGTGTCTTATTCATCAATAAAGACACCCAGGTGTCGTACATGTGCCATATTCATCAATAAAGACACCCAGGTGTTGTACATGTCTTATTCATCAATAAAGACACACAGGTGTTGTACATGTGTCTTATTCATCAATAAAGACACACAGGTGTTGTACATGCGTCTTATCAAGGCGTGATTACTGTACACAATGTAATAACACTCACCTAAACAGTCCTGTGAGAGGTTGTAGTAACCTGTACAGTAAATGGCCTCAATGGCCTCCACTACACCTGCCCAGTTATCACAGTCCAGGGACCACTCTATCCTGGCCATGGTGTCGGTCCTGATGGTACATAAGCAGACCATTAATATATAGGGTCACCCCTTAACTCCCATAAACAGATCATTAATATACGGAGTCATCCCTTAACCCCCTGATATATTTATGTATATACAGCCCAGACTTGTGGGGGATCTAAATCCAACAATAACAAGATGTTATGTACTCTTATAACCCAACAATATTGAGCTGTAATGTACCTTTATAACCCAACAATACTGAGCTGTTATGTACCCTTATAACCCAACAATATTGAACTGTTCTGTATCCTTATAATTCAACAACATTGAGCTGTTACGTACCCTTATAACCCAACATTATTGAATTATGTGTGTGTCAATAGGTATCCCCTAGAGGGACTATGTTAATAGGTATCCCTAAAGGGGGATATCTCTGTTATTAGGTATCCCTAGAGGGGGTGGTTACCTACACATCAATGGGCGTGATTACAGTAGGTGGAGTGAGGGCGCTGGAGTATACCCTGGGAGTGTTACAGGTATCCCAGGACATACCACTGGAGGCTCCTGACTCCACAGCCTCCACTGACACTCCAAACCTCATTCCAGAACCTCCATCAGCATCTGTCAGGTTGAAGTCAGCCAGAGTGAGGTTGATAGATGTCAGCTCACCCACTGTCAGCCAGTAGATGTCAGCCTGCCAGGGGGTATAAGAGTCAGCACTGCCAGCAACTCGCATCACCAGTAAGTCCTTTATTACAGAATAAAATAGGTAGCTAGGGATATTAATTAGGTCTACCCTTCAAGGGATATCATACCTGCCTACCATTCTTCAAAGTTAAGGATGGTAGCAGTTTCCAGCCATCTCCCATACCATGTAGTAACATTGTACTGACCTTACATGGTTGCTGGGTGACGAGGCCATCGGTGCAAAGATACACAGTAGAATGAGTGTTATTCTCACCATTAGTAGACCACCTGTAAAAGGAACACCAGCAGTGTTGCTACACTATTCTCTATGATAGTTACATTGTGGGAACACAAGCAGTGTTGCTACACTATTCTATATAATAGTTATAATGTGGGAACACCAACAGTGTTGCTACACTATTCTATATGATAGTTACATTGTGGGAACACCAGCAGTGTTGCTACACTATTCTATATGATAGTTACATTGTGGGAACACCAGCAGTGTTGCTGCACTATTCTATATAATAGTTACATTGTGGGAACACCAGCAGTGTTGGTACACTATTCTATATGATAGTTACATTGTGGGAACACCAGCAGTGTTGGTACACTATTCTATATGATAGTTACATTGTGGGAACACCAGTAGTGTTGCTACACTATTCTATATAATAGTTACATTGTGGGAACACCAGCAGTGTTGCTACACTATTCTATATAATAGTTACATTGTGGGAACACCAGCAGTGGTGCTACACTATTCTATATGATAGTTACATTGTGGGAACACCAGCAGTGTTGCTACACTATTCTATATGACAGTTACATTGTGGGAACACCAGCAGTGTTGCTACACTATTCTATATGACAGTTACATTGTGGGAACACCAGCAGTGTTGCTACACTATTCTATATGATAGTTACATTGTGGGAACACCAGCAGTGTTGCTACACTATTCTATATGACAGTTACATTGTGGGAACACCAGCAGAGCTGAAGGCTCGATACTTAGTTCACTAATGAGTCTTACCTGAGCTCATACAGCTGTTGTAGTTGGTGTATTATAACGACAGGCAGGGTGGGTACTTGGGGCATGTCCCTGGCTGCCCACACTTTCACCCACGACCTGTCCTGTCCCATACCCTCACTGTTCTGGCCCACAACCTCCAACCTGTGGGGTCATTAACACCATTACAACACTGTAGCACCATTAACACCATCATAGAGTACACACACAGACATTACATTGGGGTGAGGCAGGATGATGACCAGGCAACTTACCAGACTCTTATCAACATAGCCGATGCTACCACAAGGCGAGGCATTAATTCCACTCCAATCATTCATTTAAACCCATTATCAAATTCCACTAAAAATGTGGTGGCAGCAGTGGGATCTGAACCCACATCTCGGAAGAGGCAGGTGGGATACTCTCCCCAGGATAAAAAGCACTGACCCCATTGGTATGGTGACCTGTCCTCTTCCCAAACAGGATATGGGTAGTGAACAAGGTAAATGTGGGTGTTCACTCTGAGGTGGTCAATCTGAGCAGTGGTGGTTGTAAGGGAAAGACGGACCTTGCCATTATGTGAAGTATGCGAGGATAGTTCGACAAACAAGCTCTATGTCTTGCAAGAATCACTATTGCATTATCACCATCTGGAACACAAGGGACAGCTGACAGTCTAGTGCAGGGGCCCCCAGCCTGTGGCCCACAGGCCGCATGTGACCCTTCTAGGAAATGGATGTGGCCCTCACATGAAATTATGAATTCACTGTGCACTATCCTGAGTAGCAAGAAGTGGCTGCTACAAGCCAAAGCTGCAGAGGCCAGGATACAGAGCCTAGAAGATGAACTGGAAATGCTGAAGCAGGATACAGAGCCAAAGAAGAGAAGGGGCATGATATCAGGAGTAGGTACACCAATATCTAGGTACACCATTATCATGTTACCACTGTCCTACAACTTGGTTACGTTACCCGAAAACATAGACGTCTGCAAAGACTTAATCCGAACCTCATATTCAGATGCAGAATGACTGCTCTCAGATTCAAGCTGGTAGCCCTAGAATGGTATAAGCAAGTCGCTGACTTGGGCATGCCATTCCTGTAGGTCAAGCTGAATATGGAGATCATGCATCGAGGCAAATCCCACGAGATCACTAGAAAAGTTGATCTGATCTACTAGGAAAGATGCTGTCAACTCTCCACCTTGGATGGAGAAGGTGAGGACTTGGCTAGCAAATGAAACTAGGTTATACTTCCTATCATTCTTAAGCAAGGACAGTACCTATGCCGATGAAGCTAGCATCCATAGTCAGAAAGGCTTTTTAAAATCCAGAAATAATAACTTACCCAGGACCCGTAAACCACCTGAATAGTGACCGATCAATCTTCCTTCAATACTAATCCACCATCATTCATTATGCTTTTCATATGATCTGTAAATATGATATACATTCTCTTACTGTATGACATCCTCTTCATTGTATAGAATCATTTCCTGTTCCCCATCGCATCTGCTGCTCCGTTTGTATGACGTGTCTGCATAACGAGGTCGATGTACTGTAGTGTGTTACAAGGTTTCAGTAGTATGGATACCTGTTATCTATACCCTTTTACCCACATAGATATCAGACCTGTCCCAGGGCAAGGGGTATGTTAGGGGTCACACACTTGACCTCAGCAAGGGGTAGTACACACAGGGTAGTACAAACTGGGTAGTACACACAGGGTAGTACAAACTGGGTAGTACACACAGGGTAGTACAAACTGGGTAGTACACACAGGGTAGTACACACAGGGTTGTACACACAGGGGAGGACTCACCTGTAGGACTGGCTAGCGGAAAGGTTGGTAAAGGTGACAGAGGTGTCCATTACAGTAGCATTTGCGACTGTCTCCCTGAAACACAGTACTGTTGTTAGTGACACTACACACCTGACACCTCCCCTGACACCACCACCTGACACCACCCTCTGACACCACAACCTGACACCACACACCTGTCCTGATAACTGTAGAAGTCCTTGACAGATGTTTTACTCACCTAATTGTTGTTGCAGGGGTCGGGTCACAGCTCCTGGCCCCATCTCTTCACTGATCGCTACTAGGTCACTCTCTCCCTGCTCCATGAGCTTTATCATACCTCTTCTTAAAGCTATGTATGGTTCCTGCCTCCACTACATTACTCTCCAGATTGTTCCACTTCCTGACAACTCTGTGACTGAAGAAATACTTCCTAACATCCATGTGACTCATCTGAGTCTTCAACTTCCAGTTGTGTCACCTTTGTGTACTCATCTAATTGTGGTTGCAGGGGTTGAGTCATAGCACCTGGCCCCGCCTCTTCACTGGTTTGTGTACACACGAAGATTTTTTTTATATATTTTATTTAAAAGAAACATAATACAATATTAGAGCAATACAATAATAAACAAAAAACCGTAAGAATTCAATTCCCTGAGACAACATCCATTTATAGCAAAATTAACATTGATAACTGGAAGGAAATCCTTTCACAAAAAAACATTGTATGGACACAAAAATTTGTCCATACATTGTACGCAAAGTCAGAACAAAATACTACATGCATAATATTGTATATAGTAGAAAACGAAAACAAAAAGCAAATTAACAATACAAAAGTGGATTAAGAAGCCCACCCAGTTCACTTACACACCTGCTATGAACCCACCCAGTGCACTTACACACCTGCTATGAACCCACCCAGTGCGCTTACACACACCTGCTATGAACCCACCCAGTGCGCTTACACACACCTGCTATGAACCCACCCAGTGCGCTTACACACACCTGCTATGAACCCACCCAGTGCGCTTACACACACCTGCTATGAACCCACCCAGTGCGCTTACACACACCTATGAACCCACCCAGGCTTACACACACCTGCTATGAAGGAACCCACCCAGTGCACTTACACCTCATGAGGAACCCAGTGCGCTACACACACCTGCTATGAAGGAACCCACCCAGTGCGCTACACACCTGCATGAACCACCCAGTGCTTACACACACTGCAGAAGGAACCACCCAGTGCGCACACACACCTGCTATGAACACCACCCAGTGCGCTACACACACCTGCATGAACCACCCAGTGCACACACACTGCTATGAACCCACCCAGTGCGCTACACACACCTGCTATGAACCCACCCATGCGCTTACACACACCTGCATGAACCACCCAGTGCGCACACACACCTGCTGAAGGAACCCACCCAGTGCGCTACACACACCTGCTATGAACCACCCAGTGCGTTACACACACCTGCAGAAGAACCCAGTGCGCTTACACACACCTGCTATGAAAGAACCCAGGCGCTTACACAACCTGCTATGAAGGAACCCACCCAGTGCCTACACCACCTGCATGAACCACCCAGTGCGCTACACACACCTGCTATGAAGGAACCCACCCAGGCGCTACACACACCTGCTATGAACCCACCCAGTGCACTTACACACACCCGAAGGAACCCACCCAGTGCGCCACACACCTGCAGAACCCACCCAGTGCGCTAACACACCTGCTATGAAGGAACCCACCCAGTGCACTTACACACACCCAGAACCCAACCAGTGCACTTACACCTGCATGAACCCACCCAGTCACCACACACCTGCTATGAAGGAACCCACCAGTGCGCTACACACATATGAACCCACCAGTGCGCACACACCTGCTGAAATAACCCACCCAGTACGCACACACCTGCTATGAACCCAACCAGTACTTACAACACCGCATGAACCCACCCAGTGCGCTACACACACCTGCTGAAGGAACCCACCCAGTGCGCTAAAACCTGCTATGAAGGAACCCACCCAGTCACTTACACACACGCTAGAACCCACCCAGTGCACTTACACCTATGAACCCACCCAGTGCGCTTACACACACCTGCTATGAACCCACCCAGTGCGCTTACACACACCTGCTATGAACCCACCCAGTGCGCTTACACACGCTATGAACCCACCCAGTGCGCACACACCTGCATGAAGGAACCCACCCAGCACTTACACACACTGCTATGAACCCACCCAGTGCACTTACACCTGCTATGAACCCACCCAGTGCACTTACACACCTGCTATGAACCCACCCAGTGCACTTACACACACCTGCTATGAAGGAACCCACCCAGTGCGCTTACACACACCTGCTATGAAGGAACCCACCCAGTGCACTTACACACACCTGCTATGAACCCACCCAGTGCACTTACACACACCTGATATGAACCCACCCAGTGCGCTTACACACACCTGCTATGAACCCACCCAGTGCGCTTACACACACCTGCTATGACCCACCCAGTGCGCTTACACACACCTGCTATGAACCCACCCAGTGCACTTACACACACCTGCTATGAAGGCTTACACTGAAACCCAGTGCCTAAACTGCTATGACCCAGTGCGCTTAAACCAACCCACCCAGTGCACACACCTGCTTGAACCCACTTAACCTGCTAAACCCCCAGGCCACACCGTATGAACCCCAGTGCACACCTGAGAACCCACCCAGTGGCTACACCCCAGAACCCACAGTGCTTAACCTAGAACCCACCAGTGCCACCCGACCAGTGTACACACCTGCTATGAACCACCCAGGCGCTTACACCAGACACCCAGTGCCTACCCCTGTGAACCATGCTTACACCTGCTAGAACCCATTCCAGTGCCCCGTTTAACACACCTGCGAACCCACCCAGTGCGCTTACACACACCTGCTAACCCAGACACCCTGAACCACCATGCCACCCAACACCCAGTGTACACACGACCCGTGCACACCAGAACCACCGGCCTTACACCTGCATGACCCACCCGCCACACACCCGAAGAACCCACATGCTTACACCCTGTGACCCACCCAGTGCGCTCACCGCGAACCCAGTGCCACACCTGCTGCCCAGCTTAACCCGCTGCCCCCCAGTGCACACCGCTAAGAACCCCCCATGCACCCGCTAGACCCCAGTGCACACCAGACACCCAGTGCTACACCTTAACCCAGGCGCAACCCAGAACCCCCAGCGCACACACCCGACCCACCCAGTGCGCTTACACACCGGAGCCCAGCCTTACACCCTATGAACCCACGCACACACACCCGAACCACCAGGTCACACCTAAACCCCCCAGTGCTTACACCTGTAGACCACCGGCTACACACCTAAGAACCCACCCAGTGACTTAACACCATGAACCCACCCAGCTTACTGTAGAACCCACCCATGCCACACACCGAACCCACCAGTATACACACTGAACCCACCAGCCACACACACCTGTGACCCCAGTGCGCTTACACACTGTGAAGCAACCCAGTGCTCACCTCTTAACCCAGTGCGCTTACACACCGTATGAACACCCAGTGCGCTTAAACACCTGCGAACCCGTGCTTACACACTCTGAACCCCGTGCTTAGCTATGAACCCACATGCCCACACTGCTTGAACCCCCCAGTCCTTACACACTGCTGAAGGAACCGTCCACCTGCGAACCCATGCCTTACACACCTGCTAGACACCCAGTCTTACACACTATGAACACAGTGTTACACCTGCTGAACCCACCCAGTGCTACACACCTGCTTGACCACAGCGCTTACACACACCTGCTATGAACCCACCCAGTGCCTTACACACCTGCTATGGGCCACCCAGTGCCCCCCACCCTGCCTGACCACCCAGTGCCTTACACAACCTGCGAAGGAACCCAGTCTTACACACCTGCTATAACCCACCCAGTGCAACACACACCTGCTATGGCCCCATGTCTGCTGAAGACCCCAGCGCTTACACACTGCTGACCGTGCCTTACACACTCTAACCCACCCAGTGCCTTACACACCTGCTAGACCCACAGTGCTTACACACTGCATGCCCACCCAGTGCCTTCTATGAAACCACACACACTGCTATGAAGAACCCAGTGCGCTTACACACTAACACAGTGCACCACCTGTAAAACCACCAGTGCCTTACCTGCTGAGCCACCCAGTGCGCTACACACCTGCTAGACCACCGTGCGCTTACACACCTGCTAGAACCCCCCAGTGCTTACACACCTTAGACCCAGTGCGCACACACCTGCTATGACCCCCAGTGCTACACCTCTGACCCACCCAGTGCACCCCCACACACACCTGCTGAAGAACCCAGTGCGCTTACACACCTGCTAGAAAACCCAGTGCGCTACACACCTGCTATGAGACCCACCCAGTGTTACACACACCTGTAGAACCACCCAGTGCTTACACACCTGCTATGAAGAACCCACCCAGTGCCACACACCTGCTAGAACCCCAGTGCACTTACACACCTGCTATGAACCCCCAGTGCGCTTACACCCTGCATGAACCCCAGTGCACACACACTCATAGGAACCACAGTCTCACACCTATACACAGTGCTCACACCTTAACCCCCCGTGCCTTACACACTGCTTGAGGCCCGTGCCCCTGCTTGACCCAGTGCCACTGCTTAAAACCCACCCAGTGCACTACACCTGCTATGAACCCAACCAGTGCACTTACACCTGCTATAACCCACCCAGTGCCTTACACACACCTGCTATGAACCCACCCAGTGCGCTACACACCTGCTATGAAGGAACCCACCCAGTGAACACACACACGCTTAGAACCCACCCAGTGCCTTACCACCTGCTATAACCCACCCAGTGCGCTTACACACACCTGCTATGAACCCACCCAGTACACTTACACACACCTGCTATGAAGGAACCCACCCAGTGCACTTACACACACCTGCTATGAACCCACCCAGTGCGCTTACACACACCTGCTATGAAGGAACCCACCCAGTGCACTTACACCTGCTATGAAGGAACCCACCCAGTGCACTTACACCTGCTATGAACCCACCCAGTGCACTTACACCTGCTATGAAGGAAAAACATTCATGTACTACAACAAGAACATACTTAATGAATGACCTATCGCGAGGGTACATTGTTTGTTATATTGTATGTAAAAATATTGTACAAACTGCCTGGAGTCCAGGTAGAGTCCAGGTAGTTTGTACAATATTTTATGGAGGGGATGATTTAACTTTATCTCCGCTCATCGACTGCAATCATAATATACATAACCCTAGACAATAATGATCCGCACAGCGGACACCGCTGTGCCAGTTACACTTACCATATATAAGGGATATAGAACACAACTCAAAAGGAACCTGTTAAGTAAGACAAACACAATGAAAAGGAATTATGGACCTCCAACCAGTGCTGTGGAAAATATTGGTATTTTCCGAAAGTTGTAATTGATAAACCTTCCAATATGAATAGATATCTTTAATGTACTGCTGGTGGTTCCACGTTATGTGGACATGAGATTAGAACCATCCAACCATCGTGTGTGTACGCAGAGGAGAGATTTTGAGGGGTATGGAGGAGGCTGGGCAGAGGACGGCTGAGGGCTGGACAGTCACGCGTGGAGAGGCCTAAACCCAGATATCTGACGGGATGTCTTTGGGAATTTGGAGATTGCGTCAGCCAGACCGGACTTAATTACTTCACTTCGTAATATGGAGTGATATCAAAGTGTGAGACGCGTAATTCGTGGACATTCGGTCCGGAAATTCCGATATTCGGGCGACAATTTAGTGAAAAGGAATAACGTGTGATCCCGGTCTAATGAGGTATCGAGAGTTAGGCCTAATTCGGGTTATAGTAATACAGCGACACGACAAGATACGGTCGGAAACCCTGATTCTGGGTGGTTTTCATAATAGAAGAGACTGAAATGTACTAATGAATATGGTGAGATGTTGAATCTAGTGAAGCAGATTTGTAAATAATTGGAAGTGAATGTACCGGGTGCGTCTGGCGTAGGGACGCCATCCCCAGACCGCCATGTTGGATATGGAGGGAATGATTTAACTTTATCTTTGCTCATCGACTCGAAATACAAGTATCGAGACGGTGAATGTGTATAAACTAGTAGGGCATTAAGCCATGATATACATAGTGTGTAAAGTTATACGTATAAACTGTAATAAGGGAAAATAGCGAGAGGATATGAGTCGCTACCCCGACCAACCACATGTTAAGTAACGCCCGGTCCCGTGGGCGTAAAAGAGCTCAAGGAAATTAATCTTCCTTGACTCGGCGGGACAACCAATATCAAGATCTTGACGGACGAACTATATCGACCATGTAAGATCACGAGATCTATCAAAGCCCCTCAACAAGAATGCGGCCCCCCCCCCACCGTAAGTATGTACTTTATCCTCGTACTAGCTGGCCAGTAGGTATGTTGAGATATTGTGTGTCTGCGGTGGGAATAATGAAGATCTCCAGTGCACACCCAAGACGCAGATAAGGGGTGAGTGAATATTAATTATAATAATAATAATATCTTTATTTACTACAAGTACATGTACTTGTACTCTCTCCTCCTTCTCCTCAATCAGTCCTATATCCTATATCTAAACTATACAGTCCACTAAAAAATTAATCATATCATAATTATTATCATAATCTCTCCAAATTTATTTACACTGGTCCAGAGTGCAGTGGGGTGAGTGTGAGAATATCGAAGGATCCCCTCGGGTGCGACCAGAAGTGGGTAAAGTTTCTCACACACCTCGCGGGAGTGACTGCGCTAAAATTATACTAATCGGTCATCTCCCCGGGTGATTGTTTGTTGCAAGTGGCGGTGTCCCATGTAGACAATCTCTCATAATTCCCCACAAGTGCACTCACAAAGTAAATGTGACACAAATAAGCCTTGAACCCAGTATAAAACCTTAGAGGCCCATCCACGAAGATAAGCACATGCTGTGTACACTAACATGTGAACGGTAACATCTGCACTGACACACACACACCTTAACTCACCTAGTGGTGCTGACAGAGGCGCTGACGAAGTAGGTGAAGTCAGGAGCATTGTGAAAGAGGGTAGGGACAGGTCGCCAGATGAAGGTGATGTCACGTTGTAGTGGTGACCTGAAGGTGACCAGGAAGGTGCCAGGTCCTACTGCAGGTGCCACTTCAGGTACTGATAACAGCAACAGTGTCACTGGTTAAGTCTCTCTCTCTCTTTTAGAAGGATCTGAAGCTTTTGGAAGGATCTGAACACTTTTAAAATGATCTAAACACTTTTAGAAGGATCTGAACACTTTTAGAATGATCTGAACACTTTTAGAAGGATCTGAAGACTTTTAGAAGGATCTGAACACTTTCAGAAGGATCTGAATACTTTATAAAGGATCTGAGCAATTTTAGAAGGGATCTGAACACTTTTAGAAGGGGGTCTGAACACTTTTAGAAGGGGTCTGAACACTTTTAGAAGGATCTGAATACTTTATAAAGGCTATGAGCAATTTTAGAAGGGATCTAAACACTTTTAGAAGGGGTCTGAACACTTTTAGAATGGGTCTGAACACTTTTAGAAGGGGTCTGAACACTTTTAGAAGGGGTCTGAACACTTTATAAAGGATCTGAGCAATTTTAGAAGGGATCTGAACACTCTTGGGTGACCAGATTATTATTATTATAATCAAAAGAAGCGCTAAACCACAAGGGTTGGGTGACCAGAACAAAAGTGAACACCGGATAAGAGAGTTCAGGATGACTGACTGACCTGCTGGGGGGGTCAGGATGGCCCTGGATGACCCTGATGACCACCATTCATCGTCATCCAGAGTGAAGTTGGCTGCAGCGGACCGTAGACGTACTCTTACCTCGTACTGGGTCCACCAGTGGTCCAGCTGGACCACTGTCCCGCAACTGTCATTCTGGCATTGTCCTGTGGCACCCTGTGGCAAGTATATAATTCACTGTGGCACCCTGTGGCAAGTATATCATTCACTGTGGCACCCTGTGGAGAGTATATCATTCACTGTGGCACCCTGTGGCAAATATATCATTCACTGTGGCAAGTATATCATTCCCAGTGGCACCCTGTGGCAAGTATATCATTCACTGTGGCACCCTGTGGCAAGTATATCATTCACAGTGGCACCCTGTGGCAAGTATATCATTCACTGTGGCACCCTGTGGAGAGTATATCATTCACTGTGGCACCCTGTGGCAAATATATCATTCACTGTGGCACCCTGTGGCAAGTATATCATTCCCAGTGGCACCCTGTGGCAAGTATATCATTCACTGTGGCACCCTGTGGCAAGTATATCATTCACAGTGGCACCCTGTGGCAAGTATATCATTCACAGTGGCACCCTGTGGCAAGTATATCATTCACTGTGGCACCCTATGGCAAGTATATCATTCACTGTGGCACCCTATGGCAAGTATATCATTCCCAGTGGCACCCTGTGGCAAGTATATCATTCACTGTGGCACCCTGTGGCAAGTATATCATTCACAGTGGCACCCTGTGGCAAGTATATCATTCCCAGTGGCACCCTGTGGCAAGTATATCATTCACAGTGGCACCCTGTGGCAAGTATATCATTCACAGTGGCACCCTGTGGCAAGTATATCATTCACAGTGGCACCCTGTGGCAAGTATATCATTCACAGTGGCACCCTGTGGCAAGTATATCATTCACAGTGGCACCCTGTGGCAAGTATATCATTCTCAGTGGCACCCTGTGGCAAGTATATCATTCACAGTGGCACCCTGTGGCAAGTATATAATTCACTGTGGCACCTTGTTTTCATAACCTCATTCATTGTAGTACCCTGTTTTAAGAACCTTATTGTGGCACCCTGTTTTAGGAACCTTATTGTGGCACCCTGTTTTAGGAACCTTATTGTGGCACCCTGTTTTAGGAACCTTATTGTGGCACCCTGTTTTAAGAACCATATTGTGGCACCCTGTTTTAGGGACTTTATTGTGGCACCCTGTTTTAGGGATCTTATTGTGGCACCCTGTTTTAGGGACATTATTCTACCAAGATCCAGGGATACTTACCATGATCCAGGGTACTTACAATGATCCAGGGATACTTACCATGATCCAGGGATACTTACCATGATCCAGGGTACTTACAATGATCCAGGGATACTTACCATGATCCAGGGTACTTACAATGATCCAGGGATACTTACCATGATCCAGGGATACTTACCACGATCCAGGGATACTTACAATAATCCAGGGGTACTTACCATGATCCAGGGATACTTACCACGATCCAGGGATACTTACCACGATCCAGGGATACTTACCACGATCCAGGGATACTTACCACGATCCAGGGATACTTACCACGATCCAGGGATACTTACCACGATCCAGGGGTACTTACCATGATCCAGGGATACTTACCACGATCCAGGGATACTTACCACGATCCAGGGATACTTACCACGATCCAGGGATACTTACCATGATCCAGGGATACTTACAATAATCCAGGGGTACTTACCATGATCCAGGGATACTTACCATGATCCAGGGATACTTACCATGATCCAGGGATACTTACCATGATCCAGGGATACTTACCATGATCCAGGGATACTTACCATAATCCAGGGATACTTACAATAATCCAGGGGTACTTACAATGATCCAGAGATACTTACCATGATCCAGGGGTACTTACAATGATCCAGGGATACTTACCATGATCCAGGTATACTTACCATGATCCAGGGATACTTACCATGATCCAGGGATACTTACCATGATCCAGGGATACTTACCATAATCCAGGGGTACTTACCATAATCCAGGGGTACTTACCATAATCCAGGGGTACTTACCATAATCCAGGGATACTTACCATGATCCAGGGGTACTTACCATGATCCAGGGATACTTACCATGATCCAGGGGTACTTACCATGATCCAGTGGTACTTACCACGATCCAGGGGTACTTACCACGATCCAGGGGTACTTACCATGATCCAGGGGTACTTACGACGATTTAGGGATACTTACCATGACTCAGGAGTACTTACTACCATGATGCAGGGGTACTTACGACGATCCAGGGGTACTTACGACGATCCAGGGGTCCTGCTGCACCTTGCCTAGCTGCAAACGGTAGTCAACCAGGTACACGATACCACAGATATTATTGAACACATCCATTGGTGCTGGTAGTGACCAATTCACCTCTGCTGACAGTGACCCATCCACGGACGTCACTACCACGTCCTTGGCCGCATTGGGAAGTACTGTGACCACACAACAATAGCTTTAGCATTCGTTATTCAACGTAATAAAAATAATATAAATAATAATAATAATAACAGTCCAGGTTATCATAATTGTACTGACCTATTGCAAAGTTATCAAAGGTGTGGTTGAACTTGATGACCTTACTGTCCAGGCTGTTAAAGGTCTCAAATATGACAGACAGATGTCTGTCACCCGAGGCATATTCCGGGGCTTCCCACAGACAGCATTTCTGAGGGTCCTGACAGCTCTCTGGCGGACTGCTGACAGCAGCATCGCACTCAGCTCTGTGTGGCAGAAAGACAGGTGTTATGTAACATACAGGGCCAGGAGCTGTGACTCGACCACTGCAAGCACAAATAGGCGAGTACACACACATGACCTACCCACAAGATTAGGTGACTGTAACCTACCCAGGTGAGGTAGACGACAGTAGGTAAGGCTTGTAGACGGCATCCTGGGCTGGGTTGTAAGGTAACGACCAGGTACACTGCAGCAGGAGCCAGTTGTAGGAGACACACCAGAAGTTCTCCACATCCAGGGGCTTATCTGGAGGAGGAGAAGGTGGAGGAGGAGGTCGAGGTGGCCCTTCAAGGTTGACCTTGATGTTCAAGGAGTTACCTGACTCCCTCCTGACCTTATTAAAATGTTATATTAAGAAGTAGGTACCTGGGTGTTAGTCAACTAACACCTGCTGTCACTGTTCACCTAGCAGTAAGTAGGTACCTGGTGTTAGTCTACTAACACCTGCTGTCACTGTTCACCTAGCAGTAAGTAGGTACCTGGGTGTTGGTCTACTAACACCTGCTGTCACAGTTCACCTAGCAGTAGGTACTTACATCCCACCTTCACCTTGGCACTGCAGATGGAGCTACCTCCGACACACAACAGGAAGTAGCTGGTTGGCACTGTCTCGGACAGTGCCAGGGAGATGGTGTAGTTGTCGACCAACTGACACAGCAGTGACGTCATGTGTACATGGAACAGAGAGATTACGATGATTTAGGAAGGTAGGTAGGTAAGTAGGTAAGTGGGTAAATAGGTAAGTGGGTAAATAGGTAAGTGGGTGGGTAGGTAAGTGGGTAAGTAGGTAGGTGGGTAGGTAAGTAGGTGGGTAAGTAGGTAGGTAGGTGGGTAGGTAAGTAGGTGGGTGGGTAGATAGGTGGGTAGATAGGTGTGTAGATAGGTGGGTAGGTAAGTAGGTGGGTAAGTAGGTAGGTAGGTGGGTAGGTAAGTAGGTGGGTGGGTAGATAGGTGGGTAGGTAAGTAGGTGGGTAGATAGGTGGGTAGATAGGTGGGTGGGTAGGTAAGTAGGTGGGTAGATAGGTGTGTAGATAGGTGGATAGGTAGGTCGGTAGGTAGGTAAGTAGGTGGGAAGGTAAGTAGGTAGGTAGGAGGAAAGGTAAGGTGGGTAGGTAGGTGGGTAGGTAAGTAGGTGGGTAGATAGGTGGGTAGATAGGTAGGTAGGTAGGCAGGTGGGTAGGTAAGGTAAGTAGATGGGTAGATAGGTGTGTAGTTGGGGAGGTAGGTCGGTAGGTGAGTAAGTATGTAAGTAGGTGGGTAGGTAAGTAGTTGGGTAAGTAGCTGTGTAGATAGGTGGGTAGGTAGGTAAGTAGGTGGGTAAGGAAGTAGGTGGATAGGTAAGGTGGGTAGATAAGTGGGAGGGTAGGAAAGTAGGTGGTAGGTAAGTAGGTGGGTAGGTAAGTAGGTGGATAGGTAAGTAGATGGGTAGGTAAGTAGGTGGGTAAGTAGGTGCATAGGTAAGTAGATGGGTAAGTAGGTAGGTAGGTAAGTAAATGGATAGGTAAGTAGGTGGGTAAGTGGGTAAGTAGGTAGGAGAGTAGGTAGGTAGGATGGGTAGGTAAGTAGGTGGGATGGTAAGTAGGTGGGTAGGTAAGTAGGTGGGTAGGTAAGTAGGTGGGTAAGGGGTAAGAGGAGGAGTGAGTGAGAGGATGGGAGGAAGTAGGTGGGATGGTAAGTAGGTGGGTAGGTAAGTAGGTGGGTAGGTAAGTAGGTGGGTAAGTGGGTAAGTAGGTAGGAGAGTAGGTAAGTAGATGGGTAGGTAAGTAGATGGGTAGGTAAGTAAATGGATAGGTAAGTAGGTGGGTAGGTAAGTAGGTGGGTAGGAAAGTAGGTGGGTAGGTAAGTAGGTGGGTAGGAAAGTAGGTGGATAGGTAAGTAGGTGAGCAGGAAGCAGGTGGATAGGTCAGTAGGTGGGTAGGTAAGCAGGTGGGTAAGTGGGTAAGTAGGTAGGAGGTAGGTAAGTAGATGGGCAGGCGGGTGGGTGGGAGGTGGATAGGTAAGTAGGTGGGTAGGTAAGTAGGTGGGTAGGAAAGTAGGTGGGTAGGTAAGTAGGTGGGTAGGAAGTAGGTGGGTAAGTGGAAGCAGGCGGGAGAGCAGGTAGGCAGACGGGTAGGTAAGCAGGTGGGTAGGCAAGGGGGTGGATAGGCAAGCAGGTGGGTAGGTAAGAGGTGGGTAGGCAAGCAGGGGGCAGGCAAGCAGGTGGCAGGAAAGCAGGTGGATAAGAGGGTGGGCAGGTAAGAGGCGGATAGGTAAGCAGGTGGGTAGGAAGAGGTGGGAGGATGAGTGGTGGGTGGTAGGTAAGTGGGCAGGAAGGGATAGGTAAGTAGGTGGGTAAGTAGGTAGGTGGGTAGGTAGGTGAGTAGATACGTAGGTGGGTAGATACATAGGTGGGTAGATAAGTAGGTGGATAGGTGAGTAGATACGTAGGTGTGTAGAAAAGTAGGTGGATAGGTAAGTAGGTGGGTAAGTAGGTAGGTGGGTAGGTAAGTAGGTGGGTAGGTAAGTGGGTAAGTAGGTAGGTAAGTAGGTGGGTAGGTAAGCAGGTGGTAGGTAAGTAGGTGGGTAGGTAAGTAGGTGGATTGGTAAGTAGGTGGGTAGGTAAGGTGGATAAGTAGGTGTATAGGTAAGTGGGTAGGTAAGTAGGTGGGTAGGTAAGTAGGTGGATAGATAAGTAGGTGGATAGGTACGTAGGTGGGTAGGTAAGTAGATGGATAGGTAGGAAGGTGAGTAGGTAAGTAGGTGGGTAGGTAAGTAGATGGGTAGGTAAGTAGGTGGGTCGGGAGGTGCGTATGTAGGTAGGTGAGAAGGTAGATAACTGAGTAGGTAGGTAGGTGGATTGTAGGTAGGTAGGTAGGGAGGTGGGTAGGTAGGGAGGTGGGTAGGTAAATAGGTGGGTAGGTAGTACCCACCTAGGGTGGTAGACAAGGGTAGTACCCACCTGGGGTGGTAGACAAGGTAGCACCCACCTGGGGTGGTAGACAAGGTAGCACCCACCTGGGGTGGTAGACAAGGTAGCACCCACCTGGGGTGGTAGACAAGGTAGCACCCACCTGGGGTGGTAGACAAGGTAGCACCCACCTGGGGTGGTAGACAAGGTAGCACCCACCTGATGTGGTAGACAAGGTAGCACCCACATGAGGTGGTAGACAAGGTAGTACCCACCTGGGGTGGTAGACAAGGTAGTACCCACCTGGGGTGGTAGAGCAAGGTAGTACTCACCTGGGGTGGTAGACAAGGTAGTACCACCTGGGGTGAGTGAACAAGGTAGCACCCACCTGGGGTGGTAGACAAGGTAGACCCACCTGGGGTGGTAGACAAGGTAGCACCCACCTGGGGTGGTAGACAAGGTAGCACCCACCTGGGGTGGTAGACAAGGTAGCACCCACCTGGGGTGGTAGACAAGGTAGCACCCACCTGGGGTGGTAGACAAGGTAGCACCCACCTGGGGTGGTAGACAAGGTAGCACCCACCTGGGGTGGTAGACAAGGTAGTACCCACCTGGGGTGGTAGACAAGGTAGCACCCACATGGGGTGGTAGACAAGGTAGCACCCACCTGGGGTGGTAGACAAGGTAGCACCCACCTGGGGTGGTAGACAAGGTAGCACCCACCTGGGGTGGTAGACAAGGTAGTACCCACCAATGGTGGTAGACAAGGTAGCACCCACCTGGGGTGGTAGACAAGGTAGCACCCACCTGGGGTGGTAGACAAGGTAGCACCCACCTGGGGTGGTAGACAAAGTATTCACAGTGGAGGAAGGGAGGCAGTTGGGTAGACAGGACGGGGTGCATCACCAACAAGGGATGTATCGAGTGCTGGAGGGTATACACACATCTGAGGGGGAGGTGAAGCAGTTACTCAGTGACCTTGATACCTCAAAGGCAATGGGTCCGGACAATATCTCACCATGGGTCCTTCGGGAAGGAGCTGAGGTTCTGAGTGTGCCACTTACCAAAATTTTCAACACATCCCTTGAAACTGGGCAGCTACCTGAGATATGGAAAAGGCCAACGTAGTCCCCATCTTTAAAAAAGAGACAGAAAAGAGGCACTAAACTACAGACCGGTGTCACTTACATGTATAGTGTGCAAAGTCTTGGAGAAAATCATCAGAAAAAGAATGGTGGAGCATCTGGAGCAGAACAGGTTAATCAACGCCAGACAGCACGGTTTCAGGAAGGCAAATCCTGTGTAACAAACCTCCTGGAGTTCTATGATAAAGTAACAGAGGTAAGGCAAGAGAGAGAAGGGTGGGTTGACTGCATTTTCTTGGACTGCAGGAAGGCCTTTGACACAGTTCCTCACATGAGATTAGTAAAAAGATGGAAGACCAAGCGTGTATAACAGGAAGGGCACTGGAATGGATCAGGGAATACCTCACAGGAGGCAACAACGGGTCATGGTGCGTGATGAGGTATCACAGTGGGCGCCTGTGACGAGCGGTGTACCGCAGGGTCAGTCCTAGGACCAGTGCTATTCTTGCTATATGTGAATGACATGACGGATGGGATAGACTCAGAAGTGTCTCTTTTCGCAGATGATGTGAAATTAATGAGGAGAATCACATCGGATGAAGACCAAGCAGGACTTCAAAGTGACCTGGACAAGCTTGACATCTGGTCTAGCAACTGGCTTCTCGAATTTAACCCCACCAAATGCAAAGTCATGAAGATCGGAGAAGGGCAAAGAAGACCGCTGACAGAGTACAGGCTAGGTGGACAAAGGCTACAAACCTCAACAAAGGAGAAAGACCTTGGGGTGAGTATAACACCAAGCACGTCTCCGGAAGCACACATCAACCAGATAACCGCGGCAGCATATGGGCGACTGGCAAACTTAAGATTAGCGTTCCGTTACCTTAACAAGGAATCGTTCAAGACACTGTATACCGTATACGTCAGGCCCATACTAGAGTATGCAGCACCAGTCTGGAACCCACACCTGGTCAAGCACGTCAAGAAACTAGAGAAAGTGCAAAGGTTTGCGACAAGGTTAGTTCCACAACTCAGGGTCTGTCTTATGAAGAAAGGCTGAGGGAAATAGGACTAACAACACTGGAGGAAAGAAGGGTCAGAGGAGACATGATAACGACATACAAAATACTGCGGGGAATTGACAAGGTAGATAGTGACAGGTTGTTTCAGAGAGGGAACACAGAAACAAGGGGACACAACTGGAAGCTGAAGACTCAGATGAGTCAAAGGGATGTCAGGAAACATTTCTTCAGCCACAGAGTAGTCAGGAAGTGGAATGGACTAGAGAATGATATAGTGGAGGCAGGAACCATACATAGTTTTAAGACAAGGTATGATAAAGCTCATGGAGCAGGGAGAGCAGAGACCCAGTAGCAGACAGCGAAGAGGCGGGGCCAGGAGCTGAGTCTCGACCCCTGCAACCACAATTAGGTGAGTACAATTAGGTGAGTACAAGGTAGCACCCACCTGGGGTGGTAGACAAGGTAGTACCCACATGGGGTGGTAGACAAGGTAGTACCCACCTGGGGTGGTAAACAAGGTAGTACCCACCTGGGGTGGTAGACAAGGTAGTACCCACCTGGGGTGGTAGACAAGGTATTACCCACCTGGGGTGGTAGACAAGGTAGTACCCACCTGGGGTGGTAGACAAGGTAGTACCCACCTGGGGTGGTAGACAAGGTAGTACCCACCTGGGGTGGTAGACAAGGTAGTACCCACCTGGGGTGGTAGAAAGGTAGTACCCACCTGGGGTGGTAGACAAGGTAGTACCCACCTGGGGTGGTAGACAAGGTAGTACCCACCTGGGGTGGTAGACAAGGTAGTACCCACCTGGGGTGGTAGACAAGGTAGCACCCACCTGGGGTGGTAGACAAGGTAGTACCCACCTGGGGTGGTAGACAAGGTAGTACCCACCTGGGGTGGTAGACAAGGTAGTACCCACCTGGGGTGGTAGACAAGGTAGTACCCACCTGGGGTGGTAGACAAGGTAGTACCCACCTGGGGTGGTAGACAAGGTAGTACCCACCTGGGGTGGTAGACAAGGTAGTACCCACCTGGGTTGGTACGTAAGGTAGTACCCACCTGGGTTGGTACGTAAGGTAGTACCCACCTGGGTTGGTAAGTAAGGTAGTACCCACCTGGGTTGGTACGTAGGTAGTACCCACCTGGGTTGGTACGTAAGGTAGCACCCACCTGGGTTGGTAGACAGGTAGTACCCACCTGGGTTGGTAGTAAGGTAGTACCCACCTGGGTGGTGCAAGGTAGTACCCACCTGGGTGGTAGTAAGGTAGTACCCACCTGGGTTTGGTACGTAAGGTAGTACCCACCTGGGTTTGGTACAGGTAGTACCCACCTGGGTGTGTACGTAAGGTAGTACCCACCTGGGTTGGTACGTAAGGTAGTACCCACCTGGGTTGGTACGTAAGGTAGTACCCACCTGGGTTGGTACGTAAGTAAGGTAGTACCCACCTGGGTTGGTACGTAAGGTAGTACCCACCTGGGTTGGTACGTAGGTAGTACCCACCTGGGTGGTACGTAAGTAGTACCCATGGTGGTACGCAGGTAGTACCCATGGGTTGGTACGTAAGGTAGTACCCACCTGGGTTGGTACGTAAGGTAGTACCCACCTGGGTTGGTACGTAAGGTAGTACCCACCTGGGTTGGTACGTAAGGTAGTACCCACCTGGGTTGGTACGTAAGGTAGTACCCACCTGGGTTGGTACGTAAGGTAGTACCCACCTGGGTTGGTACGTAAGGTAGTACCCACCTGGGTTGGTACGTAAGTAAGGTAGTACCCACCTGGGTTGGTACGTAAGGTAGTACCCACCTGGGTTGGTACGTAAGGTAGTACCCACCTGGTGTGGTAGTTGTGTTTGTTGACGTTTAAAGGTGAGGTTGTCCGCCCTGAGCACTGATGTGTGGTCGCTGATGTAACAGATGACTTCAATAGTGGTGTTGACCTCCAGCATGACGTCACCAGAGGGCCTCATTGCTGTAACAACCACAGTGGTACTAGACAGTGATACTCTGACAGTTACGCTGACATTACAAAGGTACATAATGGGGCCAGGGACTGTACCTCAACATTACAAAGGTACATAATGGGGCAGGGACTGTACCTCAACATTACAGAGGTACACAATGGGTCCAGGGACTGTACCTCAACATTACAGAGGTACATAATGGGTCCAGGGACTGTAACTCAACATTACAGAGCCAAATAATTATGATATCTGAACAAGTTACAGTTGTAACTTACAGAAATAGTAAAGACATAAAGAAGATGTCATCAGTCCGTCAGTGTTGAAAATGTAGTTATGAGGGGATCAGTCCCTCATATACCATGATAAACTGCGGGATGATCTTGAGGACTGAAAAGGCCGTACTAGCAGTATAATCACCAATAGGTCGTGTAGTAGGCCTACTGGGTAGGTCCATCTCAAATCCAGCCTTCCTTAGTCGTAACTAGTGGTCAGACAAGACAGATTTCTTGAAGATATTGGGAGATGCTGGTGGCCCAGCCTCTCCCGTCGTCATGGTGACGGACTGATGACATCTCCACATCACTGTTGATGCTACTACGACTATTACTTACATAATGGTCTAAAACAGTCAGGGTTTGGTTGTGTTGTAGTGGTAGTTGTGGTAGCTCTGGGGTCCAGAGTGGCCCTGACATGGCCCTGCTGGCCACACCAGGCCAGGAGGGTGGTCACCACCCACCACCCTCTTGCAGTGAGCGGCATGGCTCTGGTGGGCGGCTGACACCCACGCCCGCCCCTGCCTTCTGGACCACTTGAGATAAGTGTCAGGTCACCTAGGATACTTAATTAACGACTTAGGTGCCTAGAAACGCCTAATTAACGACCTAGGTTCCAACATAGGTATCATACCTAATTAACGACTTAGGTGCCGAAAACACCCAATTAAGGACCCAGGTGCCAACACTGATGTCACGATATACCTTATTAACGACGTATGTACCTAGAGACACCTAATTAAAGACCCAGGTGCTAACACAGATCACCACTTCACCTTAAAACATCTAATAAACGATCTAGGTGCCTAGAGACACCTAATTAAGGACCCAAGTGCCAACAAAGATCACTTCACCTTACAACACCTAATTAACGGTCTAGGTGGCTAGAAACACATAATTACGACGCAGGTGGTTAACACAGGCGTCACGGGGCACTTACGACCCAGGTGCCCCAAAACTCCTAATTAACGATCCAGGTGCCAACACAGGAATCACAGGACACCTAATTAGCGACCCGTGTCTAGAAACACCTAATTAAGTACCCAGGTGCCAACGCAGGAGTCACAGGACACCTATTTAACGACGCAGGTGTCTAGAAACACCTAATTAACGACCCAGGTGCCAACACAAGCGTCACGGGCCACCTAATTAAGGACACAGGTGTCAAGACAAGGACCCAGGAGCGTCACTACCAGCACCAACTAGCACCTACTGACGCAGCAGCAGCAGGTACCTACTGATAACACCTGATAACACCTGTTATCTTACTATATATAACAGTGATGTACACATAACTACAAGAATGATAATAATAATAATAATAATAATAATAATAATTAATGATAATTATAATCATTAATAATAATTATTATTAATAATAATTAATAATTATAATAATAATAATAATTATAATCATTAATAATACTTATTATTAATAATAATAATTAATAATAATAATTATAATAATAATAATTAATAATAATAATAATAATAATTTGGGTAAATAATAATAGACAAAATAAAGAATTATCGTCTTTATTATATTACAATAATTCTAAAATATTATTATTATTGACAGATAAATTATCATTTTAATAATAATAATACTAATAATAATGCTTCACTGGTGTCTTGATGATGGTTCAGGAAGGGTCGAAACATCGGCCAAGGTTTCTCCCACACTGTTTCTCCCGGCTGTGACCTGCAAAACCGTCCACTATATGAGCGAAACATCGACAAAAGCAGCTCGTTTCGTCCTGTGTACACATTTCTCAGTCATTTCTACTCTAGATACCTCGGGAAAGCCTCGTCAGCTCGGCTTGAAACTTGTACTCACCCTAGAGACCGATTTGGGTGTGTTGTGGGGAATCAGTCCCTCGGGGATGTTTATGTCTCTGTGAATGTCGTCCATAGTGACTGATAAGTTCCTGAGAGATAGAGAGATTATTCAAGGGACTGATTACCCTGCTTTCTTCAGTCTATATATCACTTATAGCAATATATACACATGTGTGTATGTGTGTATGAGGCCTCACCTTATTGCGCATCTGATGAGGGTCACCAGAATCACGACAGATGAAAGGCCTACCACCACCATCACTACCACCATCCACCACAGCACTTTTACTGTAGAAATAATGATAATAGGTGAGTTATCAGGTGAACCAGGCACCTCTCGGCTATAATGTGTGGGTATTAGGTGACACAGGTACCTGCCAGGTGTGCTAGGTGAACCAGGCACCTGCCAGCTATAAGGTGTAGGTATTAAGTGAACCAGGCACCTACCTGGTGAGTTATCTGTGGTAAAATACTGGGCAGGTGACCACTGTGAGGTTCCAGCACGATAGGTGATTCTCAGCCACACTGTGTACAGTGTATCAGGTTCTAGGTGCCTCACCTCGACTTCACCTACCCACACCTCACTCTCCACCTGCACCTCACCTGAAAAAACACCAGGTATTCAGGTGAGTAAGCAGGTATCCCACACACACGGCTGTAAAATCAGGTACTACGGCAATAGGACCGCCTATATGGCCCCTGGCACTCACCTTGGCACTCCCAGGTTAAGGTATAGTGCCCAGGGCAGTAGGTGACCTCCAGTGCCAGCACCACACCTGCCCAGGCATCACAGTCCAGTGCCCAGGGCATCCTCACCTTGCCCTCTGACCTGCCCACACACACCAATACAAGATAACAGATTACACACCTGAACAATTAGACTCATGTGCAACACCTGGGTGTCTTTAATCGTAGACGTTTCGCCCACACAGTGCCTTCATCAGTACAAGGACATGAAGACTGTAGAACTCTATACAAAATATGAGGTAATCAGTCCCCTAGTCTTGGTGGAGAGGTCTGGAAAATCCTGAAGCACAGGAAAGTATAATGTTCGTTAGGAACCAGGATGACCCACAGCTGGAGCTTTGGGTCATCTGACCGAGGCCTTCCACTGGCTTACCACTCCACCACTTGAAAAGGTCATGGGGCCAGGAGTAAGGAGGGACCAGGAGTAAAGAGGGGCCAGAAGGAGGGACCAGGAGTAAAGAGGGGCCAGAAGAAGGGACCAGGAGTAAAGAGGGGCCAGAAGGAGGGACCAGGAGTAAAGAGGGGCCAGAAGGAGGGACCAGGAGTAAAGAGGGGCCAGGAGTAAGGAGGGGCCAGGAGTAAGGAGGGGCCAGGAGTAAAGAGGGGCCAGGAGTAAGGAGGGACCAGGAGTAAGGAGGGGCCAGAAGGAGGGACCAGGAGTAAAGAGGGGCCAGAAGGAGGGACCAGGAGTAAAGAAGGGCCAGAAGGAGGGACCAGGAGTAAAGAGGGGCCAGGAGTAAGGAGGGGCCAGGAGTAAAGAGGGGTCAGGAGTAAGGAGGAACCAAGAGTAAAGAGGGGCCAGGAGTAAGGAGGGGCCAGGAGTAAGGAGGAACCAAGAGTAAAGAGGGGCCAGGAGTAAGGAGGGGCCAGGAGTAAGGAGGGACTAGGAGTAAGGAGGGGTCAGAAGGAGGGACCAGGAGTAAAGAGGGGCCAGAAGGAGGGACCAGGAGTAAAGAGGGGCCAGGAGTAAGGAGGAACCAGGAGTAAGGAGGGGCCAGGCGTAAAGAGGGGCCAGGAGTAAGGAGGGGCCAGGAGTAAAGAGGGGCCAGGAGTAAGGAGGGACTAGGAGTAAGGAGGGGTCAGAAGGAGGGACCAGGAGTAAAGAGGGGCCAGAAGGAGGGACCAGGAGTAAAGAGGGGCCAGGAGTAAGGAGGAACCAGGAGTAAGGAGGAACCAGGAGTAAGGAGAGGCCAGGAGTAAGGAGGGGCCAGGAGTAAGGAGGGGCCAGGAGTAAGAAGGGGCCAGGCGTAAAGAGGGGCCAGGAGTAAGGAGGGGCCAGGAGTAAGGAGGGGCCAGGAGTAAGGAGGGGACAGGAGTAAGGAGGGGCCAGGCGTAAAGAGGGGCCAGGAGTAAGGAGGGGCCAGGAGTAAGGAGGGGCCAGGAGTAAGAAGGGGCCAGGAGTAAGAAGGGGCCAGGAGTAAGAAGAGGCCAGGAGTAAGAAGAGGCCAGGAGTAAGAAGGGGCCATAAGTAAGAAGGGGCCAGGAGTAAGAAGAGGCCAGGAGTAAGAAGAGGCCAGGAGTAAGAAGAGGCCAGGAGTAAGAAGAGGCCAAAAGAAAGCAAGAAGGCCAAAAGTAAGAAGAGGCCAGAGTAAGAAGAGGCCAGGAGTAAGAAGAGAGCCAGGAGTAAGAAGAAGCAGGAGTAAGAAGAGGCCAAAAGCAAGAAGGGCCAGGAGTAAGAAGGGGCCAGGAGTAAGAAGGGGCCAGGAGTAAGAAGAGGCCAGGAGTAAGAAGAGGCCAGGAGTAAGAAGAGGCCAGGAGTAAGAAGGGGCCAGGAGTAAGAAGAGGCCAGGGTAAGAAGGGCCAGGAGTAAGAAGGCCAGGAGTAAGAAGAGGCCAGAAGTAAGAAGAGGCCAGGAGTAAGAAGAGGCCAGGAGTAAGAGGCCAGGAGTAGAAGGGGCCAGGAGAAGAAGGGGCCAGAGTAAGAAGGCCAGAGGAAGAAGGGCCAGGGTAAGAAGAGGCCAGGAGTAAGAAGAGGCCAGGAGTAAGAAGAGGCCAGGAGTAAGAAGAGGCCAGGAGTAAGAAGGGCCAGGAGTAAGAAGGGCCAGGAGTAAGAAGAGGCCAGGAGTAAGAAGAGGCCAGGAGTAAGAAGGGGCCAGGAGTAAGAAGAGGCCAGGAGTAAGAAGAGGCCAGGAGTAAGAAGAGGCCAGGAGTAAGAAGGGGCCAGGAGTAAGAAGAGACCAGGAGTAAGAAGGGGCCAGGAGTAAGAAGGGGCCAGGAGTAAGAAGAGGCCAGGAGTAAGAAGAGGCCAGGAGTAAGAAGGGGCCAGGAGTAAGAAGGGGCCAGGAGTAAGAAGGGGCCAGGAGTAAGAAGAGGCCAGGAGTAAGAAGAGGCCAGGAGTAAGAAGAGGCCAGGAGTAAGAAGAGGCCAGGAGTAAGAAGGGGCCAGGAGTAAGAAGAGGCCAGGAGTAAGAAGGGGCCAGGAGTAAGAAGAGGCCAGGAGTAAGAAGAGGCCAGGAGTAAGAAGGGGCCAGGAGTAAGAAGAGGCCAGGAGTAAGAAGAGGCCAGGAGTAAGAAGGGGCCAGGAGTAAGAAGAGGCCAGGAGTAAGAAGGGGCCAGGAGTAAGAAGAGGCCAGGAGTAAGAAGGGCCAGGAGTAAGAAGGGCCAGGAGTAAGAAGGGGCCAGGAGTAAGAAGAGGCCAGGAGTAAGAAGAGGCCGGGAGTATGAAGAGGCCAGGAGTAAGAAGAGGCCAGGAGTAAGAAGGGCCAGGAGTAAGAAGAGGCCAGGAGTAAGAAGAGGCCAGGAGTAAGAAGAGGCCAGGAGTAAGAAGAGGCCAGGAGTAAGAAGGGGCCAGGAGTAAGAAGAGGCCAGGAGTAAGAAGGGGCCAGGAGTAAGAAGAGGCCAGGAGTAAGAAGGGGCCAGGAGTAAGAAGGGGCCAGGAGTAAGAAGAGGCCAGGAGTAAGAAGAGGCCAGGAGTAAGAAGAGGCCAGGAGTAAGAAGAGGCCAGGAGTAAGAAGAGGCCAGGAGTAAGAAGAGGCCAGGAGTAAGAAGAGGCCAGGAGTAAGAAGGGGCCAGGAGTAAGAAGAGGCCAGGAGTAAGAAGAGGCCAGGAGTAAGAAGAGGCCAGGAGTAAGAAGAGGCCAGGAGTAAGAAGGGGCCAGGAGTAAGAAAGGGCCAGGAGTAAGAAGGGGCCAGGAGTAAGAAGAGGCCAGGAGTAAGAAGGGGTCAGGAGTAAGAAGGGGCCAGGAGTAAGAAGAGGCCAGGAGTAAGAAGAGGCCAGGAGTAAGAAGGGGCCAGGAGTAAGAAGAGGCCAGGAGTAAGCAAGAAGGTTGTGATGTCCCCCTGTTGTTAACAGGGGGACATCAGACACAACATCAAGGAATCTTGGTAGAGTGGACATCTCTACAACTACTAGCTTACTCCTGGTCATCCTTGGGAATGACTTGTGGGTCCTGACCTGTAAGACTCTGATTCACGACACTTCAGAATCTTGAAGACTCATCACCAAGACCTCATATTTAGTATACATTTCTACTGTCTTCACATTTTGTCCTTGAATTGTACTGATAGTCACTGGATGGGCGAAACGTCTACGATAATGATACCCAGATGTTGCACATGTGTCTAATTCTTCTTGTAGGTATTGTATACATGTATAACATGGGTAGATACTGTACTATACCACTGACAGTGTCTAGACACTGTAATATACCCACTGAGGCTGTTTAGACACTGTTATATACCCACTGACAGTGGGTACCTACATAACAACTGGGGTATCTACAGTGGGTGGAGTGAGGGCGGTGGAGTATACCCTGGGAGTGGTACAGGTATCCCAGGACATACCACTGGAGGCTCCTGACTCCACAACCTCCACTGACACTCCAAACCTCATTCCAGAACCTCCATCAGCATCCGTCAGGTTGAAGTCAGCCAGAGTGAGGTTGATAGATGTCAGCTCACCCACTGTCAGCCAGTAGATGTCAGCCTGTCAGGGGATACAAGAGTCAGCAGCTGCTAATACTAGTCAGTCAGTTAGTCAGCCTGTCCGTCAGTCAGCCAGTCAGTCAGCCAGTCTGTCAGTCAGTCAGACAGCCTGTCAGTTAGTCAGTCAGTCAGCCAGCCAGCCAGAAAGTCAGTGAGTGAGTGAGTCAGTCAACCTGTCAGTCAGTCAGCCAGTGAGTGAGTGAGCCAGTCAGTCAGTCAGTCACATTAATATCATTATCCCAATTATTATTACTTAGGGGAAACAGGTGAGTCAGACAGGTTACCTGACAGGTGTGTGAGGTGTTCAGGTGACCACTACATAGGTACACTGTGTACCTGTGTCCAGCACCACTGCTGCTCCACCTGCAGCAACAAAAACAACAATAACCTCTGGTTCTGCTCCATGGTATCTATTTCACTATTTTTATCAATAAATCAATATATTTAAACCTCTGGTTCTGCTCTATGGTATCTATTTCACTTATTTTATCCATAAATCTATATATTTCACGAAAAATACATTACCTGAGCTCATACAACAGCTGCTGTTGCTGTAGTTGGTGTATTATAACGACAGGAAGGGTGGGTAGCTGGGGCATGTCCCTGGCTGCCCAGACTAGTACCCATGACCTCTCATGACCCATACCCTCACTGTTCTGACCCGCGACCTCCAACCTGTGGGGGATTTAACCCGGATTACTACCCTGAGAGGGTTAATAACTCAGGAATATTACTCTGGGAGGGTTAATAACCCAGGAATATTATTCTGAGAGGGTTAATAACCCAGGATTATTCTGGGAGGGTTAATAACTCAAGATTATTCTGGGAGGATTAATACCCCAGGATTATTCTGGGAGGGTTAATACCCCAGGATTATTCTGGGAGGGTTAATAACCCAGGAATATTACCCTGGGAGGGTTAATAACCCAGGATTATTCTGGGAGGGTTAATAACCCAGGATTATTCTGGGAGGGTTAATAACCCAGGAATATTACCCTGGGAGGGTTAATAACCCAGGATTATCTGAGTTACCCGATTTTCTGGGAGGGTTAATAACCCAGGAATATTACCTGGGAGGGTAATAACCCAGGATTATTCTGGGAGGTTAATAACCCAGGATTATTCTGGGTGGGTTAATAACCCAGGAATATTACCCTGGGAGGGTTAATAACCCAGGATTATTCTGGGAGGGTTAATAACCCAGGAATATTACTCTGGGAGGGTTAATAACACAGGAATATTACCCTGGTAGGGTTAATAACCCAGGATTATTCTGGGAGGGTTAATAACCCAGGAATATTACTCTGGGAGGGTTAATAACCCAGGAATATTACTCTGGGAGGGTTAATAACCCAGGATTATTCTGGGAGGGTTAATAACCCAGGATTATTCTGGGAGGGTTAATAACCCAGGAATATTACTCTGGGAGGGTTAATAACCCAGGAATATTAATATGGGAGGGTTAATAACCCATGAATATTACCCTGGGAGGGTTAATAACCCAGGATATTCTGGGAGGGTTAATAACCCAGGATTATTCTGGGGGTTAATAACCCAGGAATATTACCCTGGGAGGGTTAATAACCAGGATATTATCTGGGAGGGTTAATAACCCAGGATTATCCTGGGAGGGTTAATAACCCAGGAATATTACTCTGGGAGGGTTAATAACTCAGGATTATTCTTTGAGGGTTAATAACCCAGAAATATTACCCTGGGAGTGTTAATAACCCAGGATTATTCTGGGAGGGTTAATAACCCAGAAATATTACCCTGGGAGGGTTAATAACCCAGGAATATTACCCTAGGAGGGTTAATAACCCAGGATTATTCTGGGAGGGTTAATAACCCAGAAATATTCCCCTGGGAGGGTTACTAACCCAGGAATATTACCCTGGGAGGATTAATACCCCAGGATTATTCTGGGAGGGTTAATAACCCAGGATTATTCTGGGAGGGTTAATAACCCAGGATTATTCTGGGAGGATTAATACCCCAGGATTATTCTGGGAGGATTAATACCCCAGGATTATTCTGGGAGGGTTAATAACCCAGGAATATTACCCTGGGAGGGTTAATAACCCAGGATTATTCTGGCAGGGTTAATAACCCAGGATTATTCTGGAAGGGTTAATAACCCAGGAATATTACCCTGGGAGGGTTAATAACCCAGGATTATTCTGGCTGGGTTAATAACCCAGAAATATTACCCTGGGAGGGTTAATAACAAAGAAATATTACCCTGGGAGGGTTAATAACTCAGGATTATTCTGGGAGGGTTAATAACCCAGAAATATTACTCTGGGAGGGTTAATAACCCAGGTACCTACTTCTAGGTGAACAGTGACAGCTGGTGTTAATAGCCTAACACCCAGGTACCTACTTACTGCTAGGTGAAACTGGGTAGGGGAGGACTCACCTGTAAGAATGGCTGCTAGAGAGGTTAACAAAGGTGACAAAGGTGCCTTTCACAGTAGCATTTCCGACTGTGACCCTGAAATAAGGTGCCTCAGTTACTATCTCACCTACACCTATTATTACACCTATTTACACCTAGATTTACATAGCAGGAGATGGCAGCCTCACCTAGTAGTGCTGACAGAGGCACTGACGAAGTAGGTGAAGTCAGGAGCATTGTGAAAGAGGGTAGGGACAGGTCGCCAGGTGAAGGTCAGGTCACGTTGTTGTGGTGACCTGAAGGTGACCAGGAAGGTGCCAGGTCCTACTGCAGGTGCCACTTCAGGTACTGATAATAGTGACAGTGTTACTGTGACATTCTAGCTAACACCACAACACAGTACACAGAACCCATCAGAACCCGCCAGATCCTACCAGAACCCATCATAACCCGCCAGATCCTACCAGAACCCATCATAACCCGCCAGATCCTACCAGAACCCATCATAACCCGCCAGATCCTACCAGAACCCATCAGAACCCGCCAGAACTCATCAGAACCCATGATAATTCACCAGAACCCGCCTTAAACCACCAGAACCCACCGGAACCCATGAGAACCCACCAGAGCCCATCAGAACCCACTAGATCCCACCAAAACCCATCAGAACCCACTATACCCCACCAGAACCCCCAGAAACCGCTAGAACAGAGAGGAGTGTTACTCACTTGATGGTGGTGTTAGAACACTCAGAGGTGACCAATCAGACCACCAACCATCCTCCATCAGGGTCATGGCGGCCGCACCTGATCGTAGACGGACCCTGAGTGTGTATTGGGTCCACCAGTGGTCCAACTGGACCACTGTCCCACACTTGGGACCCTGGCACTGTCCCGTGGCCCCCTGTGGCAAGTATATACACTGAGAGGTGTATATATCAGTGTATATACACTGAGAGGTGTATATCTCAAGTGTATATACACTGAGAGGTGTATATCTCAGTGTATATACACTGAGAGGTGTATATCTAAGTGTATATACACTGAGAGGTGTATATCTCAGTGTATATACACTGAGATGTGTATATAACAGTGTATATACGCTGGAAGTTAACACTAATCAGTATTTTAGGTATTTAAAGTATTAGTGATTCGTGAAGTAGATAGACTTGAAACCCCATTAACCAACAATGGTATAGTAGACAGTCTTAATAACCCTGGTATAGTAGACAGTTTTAACCCTGGTATAGTAGACACTCTTAATAACCCTATATAGTAGACAGTTTTAACCCTGGTATAGTAGACAGTCTTAATAACCCTGGTATAGTAGACAGTTTTAACCCTGGTATAGTAGAGAGTCTTAATAACCCTGGTATAGTAGACAGTTTTAACCCTGTTATAGTAGACAGTTTTAACCCTGGTATAGTAGACAGTTTTAACCTGGTATGGTAGACAGTTTTAACCCTGGTATAGTAGACACTCTTAATAACCCTAGTATAGTAGACAGTTTTAACCCTGGTATAGTAGAAAGTTTTAACCCTGGTATAGTAGACAGTTTTAACCCTGGTATAGTAGACAGTCTTAACCCTGGTATAGTAGACTGTCTAAATAACCCTGGTATAGTAGACAGTCTTAACCCTGGTATAGTAGACAGTCTTAATAACCCTGGTATAGTAGACAGTCTTAACCCTGGTATAGTAGACACTCTTAATAACCCTGGTATAATAGACAGTCTTAATAACATACCTACCATCGTCCAGGTATCCTGAAGCTGCATCTGGTATTCCAGGAGGTAAGTAATCTTGGCAGGGAAGCACCAGAGAGCTCTTGGTGTACTCCATCTCACCTTCACCATTCTTGTCTCATGTACCAGCTCTAAGCTCACTTCTTCAGCTGGTCCAGGTAACACTGCAGGTACACACAGGTAGGTTAACCTTGTTAAGTGATTTAAGCACAGGTTTGGTATTCAGAAATCTGTAAATGATTGTACACATTACTGCAAATTTCTCAAGGGTTACAGTTCTGGAGGTGAGAAGTACAGTACCTGTACTCTGAAGGATGAGTGAGGATGTTACAGTTCTGGAGGTGGGAAGTACAGTACCTGTACTCTGAAGGATGAGTGAGGATGTTACAGTTCTGGAGGTGGGAAGTACAGTACCTGTACTCTGAAGGATGAGTGAGGATGTTACAGTTCTGGAGGTGGGAAGTACAGTGCCTGCACTCTGAAGGATGAGTGAGGATGTTACAGTTCTGGAGGTGAGAAGTACAGTACCTGTACTCTGAAGGATGGGTGAGGATGTTACAGTTCTGGAGGTGGGAAGTACAGTGCCTGTACTCTGAAGGATGAGTGAGGATGTTACAGTTCTGGAGGTGAGAAGTACCGTACCTGCACTCTGAAGGATGAGTGAGGATGTTACAGTTCTGGAGGTGGGAAGTACAGTACCTGTACTCTGAAGGATGAGTGAGGATGTTACAGTTCTGGAGGTGGGAAGTATAGTACCTGCACTCTGAAGGATGAGTGAGGATGTTACAGTTCTGGAGGTGAGAAGTACATTGCCTGTACTCTGAAGGATGAGTGAGGATGTTACAGTTCTGGAGGTGGGAAGTACAGTACCTGTACTCTGAAGGATGAGTGAGGATGTTACAGTTCTGGAGGTGGGAAGTATAGTACCTGCACTCTGAAGGATGGGTGAGGATGTTACAGTTCTGGAGGTGGGAAGTACAGTACCTGCACTCTGAAGGATGGGTGAGGATGTTACAGTTCTGGAGGTGGGAAGTACAGTACCTGTACTCTGAAGGATGAGTGAGGATGTTACAGTTCTGGAAGTGAGAAGTACATTGCCTGTACTCTGAAGGATGGGTGAGGATGTTACAGTTCTGGAGGTGGGAAGTACAGTACCTGTACTCTGAAGGATGAGTGAGGATGTTACAGTTCTGGAGGTGGGAAGTACAGTGCCTGTACTCTAAAGGATGAGTGTGGATGTTACAGTTCTGGAGGTGGGAAGTACAGTACCTGTACTCTGAAGGATGAGTGAGGATGTTACAGTTCTGGAGGTGGGAAGTACAGTACCTGTACTCTGAAGGATGAGTGAGGATGTTACAGTTCTGGAGGTGGGAAGTACAGTACCTGCACTCTGAAGGATGAGTGATAATGTTACAGTTCTGGAGGTGGGAAGTACAGTACCTGTACTCTGAAGGATGAGTGATAATGTTACAGTTCTGGAGGTGGGAAGTACAGTACCTGCACTCTGAAGGATGGGTGAGGATGTTACAGTTCTGGAGGTGGAAAGTACAGTACCTGTACTCTGAAGGATGAGTGATAATGTTACAGTTCTGGAGGTGGGAAGTACAGTACCTGTACTCTGAAGGATGAGTGATAATGTTACAGTTCTGGAGGTGGGAAGTACAGTGCCTGCACTCTGAAGGATGGGTGAGGATGTTACAGTTCTGGAGGTGGGAAGTACAGTGCCTGTACTCTAAAGGATGAGTGAGGATGTTACAGTTCTGGAGGTGGGAAGTACAGTACCTGTACTCTGAAGGATGAGTGAGGATGTTACAGTTCTGGAGGTGGGAAGTACAGTACCTGTACTCTGAAGGATGGGTGAGGATGTTACAGTTCTGGAGGTGGGAAGTACAGTGCCTGTAATCTAAAGGATACTATCAAAGATATGTTACTATGTGCCACAATCAGCTCTCCTTGCACTGCATCATTCACTCATCTACCCTTATCTCACCTATGGAATTTGTGCATGGGGATCAACAACATTAAATCACCTTAGACCACTCATAACCCAGCAAAAGGCTGAAGTCAGAATGATAACAAATTCCCACTCAATACAGTATATTCCACAAATATTCAAAAGTCTAAAACTACTCACCGTAAAGAACATTCACACTTATTCTTGTGCCTACTACATACATAGAACACTACACTCAAACATAAACCCTCCACTCAAACTTCTCCTCACCAACTTTAACAGGACTCACGACCATAACACAAGACACAGATCACTTTTTGATGTACCCCGTATCCATATCACCCTATGTAAAAATTTTATGCACATAAAGGGCCCCAAAATCTGGAATTCATTACCAGTAAATACTAAAATAACCTGGTCTGAACATCAATTTAACTCTTCTCAAAAACCACCTACTCATCCTAAACTAATTACTCAACACTCAATACAACCGAAAATCTACCAATTACCTAAATCTTAAAACTTGAAAACTAGATATCCAAAGTTCATACATAAATAAATATTACATCATAGTATAAATACCTGCCCAAAACAATACTACCTCACACCAAATTGAAACATTCTCATACTGTAAACTACTTCAACAATGCTCAATGTTATTTTCCCATAATATAATTTCAATATTTACTATTGATATAACCAACCTACAAAATACTTTCACCTTGTCCCAAGGTAATATCCTCAGATTGTAATTTGAGTAAACTTACTGTCTGCTATAAATAAAAGCAAATGTATAACAAATGTATAACAAACTTGATCAATTTCTCTAGTATTAAGTAGTCTATAAGCCATTAGATTTAGTCTGCCCACAATGCCATGGCATGATAGTGGCTCTCTTTGCACTGCAATTCATTATTGTAATTACAAAATCTTGATGTAAACTTGCAATGAAATAAAATATTATTATTATTATTATTATACCTTTGATATACCTTTGAAGAGTTTCGAGAGTATCTACTCTCTGAGCCTGCACTCTGAAGGATGTTTGAGGATGTTACAGTTCTGGAGGTGGGAAGTATAGTGCCTGTACTCTAAAGGATGGGTGAGGATGTTAGTCACCTAGCTTTCTGAAGCCTTCTAATTATCAGGGGAAAATAGGTACTAGTACTCACCTATTGTCAGATAGTCGGCATAATGATAGAAGGTGAGGTAATTAGGTACCAGGGCATTCCTACGTAGGAACACCATGGATAGGTTACGATAGGTAGGTTCGTATCCTGACTCCTGCGTCCAGGAACAGCAGGTGAGGAAACAGGTACTAGTGTAGGTAGGTGCCCCATTAGGGTATGCAGGTGCATCATCAGGATACACAGATGCCTCAGGGTACACAAGGGAATCATCAGGGTCTGTAGGTACCTTAGGATATGTAGGAGTCCCATCAGTGTACATAGGAACCCCATCAGTGTACATAGGAGCCCCATCAGCGTATGTAGGTACCTCAGGGCACGTAGGTACCTCACAATGACACTCCCTGAGGAACAATACAGTACCTTAGTACCATGAGAACATTAATGGGGTGGATACCTACTTACCCCATTTTCTTAACCACCCATGACTCACCCATTACCCAGGGCACTGCCCAACCCATTATGGGTTTACCTCTCTCCCTTCCCCCATAAACCCATTAAAAATAACATCAATGTACATATACTCCCCCATTATTCAATGGGGGAGTATATGTACATTGATGTACAGTGTGTGTACTACTACAGACTGGTGTACAGGTGGTTCAGCTGGTAGTATACCTCACCTGAGTGTAGCAGAGGCTGGTACAGATGGTACAGGTGGCAGTATACCTCACCTGGGTGTCGCAGAGGCAGGTACAGGTGGCAGTATACCTCACCTGGGTTCAGCAGAAGCAGGTACAGGTGGTAGTATACCTCACCTGGGTGTAGCAGAGGCAGGTACAGGTGGTAGTATACCTCACCTGGGTGTAGCAGAGGCAGGTACAGGTGGTAGTATACCTCACCTGGGTGTAGCAGAGGCAGGTACAGGTGGCAGTATACCTCACCTGGGTGTAGCAGAGGCAGGTACAGCTGGCAGTATACCTCACCTGGGTTTAGCAGAGGCAGGTACAGGTGGCAGTATACCTCACCTGGGTGTAGCAGAGGCAGGTACAGGTGGCAGTATACCTCACCTGGGTTCAGCAGAAGCAGGTACAGGTGGCAGTATACCTCACCTGGGTGTAGCAGAGGCAGGTACAGGTGGCAGTATACCTCACCTGGGTTTAGCAGAGGCAGGTACAGGTGGCAGTATACCTCACCTGGGTTCAGCAGAAGCAGGTACAGGTGGCAGTATACCTCACCTGGGTGTAGCAGAGGCAGGTACAGGTGGCAGTATACCTCACCTGGGTGTAGCAGAGGCAGGTACAGGTGGCAGTATACCTCACCTGGGTTTAGCAGAGGCAGGTACAGGTGGCAGTATACCTCACCTGGGTTTAGCAGAGGCAGGTACAGGTGGCAGTATACCTCACCTGGGTGTAGCAGAGGCAGGTACAGGTGGCAGTATACCTCACCTGGGTTTAGCAGAGGCAGGTACAGGTGGCAGTATACCTCACCTGGGTGTAGCAGAGGCATGTACAGGTGGCAGTATACCTCACCTGGGTTTAGCAGAGGCAGGTACAGGTGGTAGTATACCTCACCTGGGTTTAGCAGAGGCAGGTACAGGTGGCAGTATACCTCACCTGGGTTCAGCAGAGGCAGGTACAGGTGGCAGTATACCTCACCTGGGTTCAGCAGAGGCAGGTACAGGTGGCAGTATACCTCACCTGGGTGTAGCAGAGGCAGGTACAGGTGGCAGTATACCTCACCTGGGTTTAGCAGAGGCAGGTACAGGTGGCAGTATACCTCACCTGGGTTCAGCAGAGGCATGTACAGGTGGCAGTATACCTCACCTGGGTGTAGCAGAGGCAGGTACAGGTGGCAGTATACCTCACCTGGGTGTAGCAGAGGCAGGTACAGGTGGCAGTATACCTCACCTGGGTGTAGCAGAGGCATGTACAGGTGGCAGTATACCTCACCTGGGTTTAGCAGAGGCAGGTACAGGTGGCAGTATACCTCACCTGGGTTCAGCAGAGGCAGGTACAGGTGGCAGTATACCTCACCTGGGTGTAGCAGAGGCAGGTACAGGTGGCAGTATACCTCACCTGGGTTTAGCAGAGGCAGGTACAGGTGGCAGTATACCTCACCTGGGTTCAGCAGAGGCATGTACAGGTGGCAGTATACCTCACCTGGGTTCAGCAGAGGCATGTACAGGTGGCAGTATACCTCACCTGGGTGTAGCAGAGGCAGGTACAGGTGGTAATACAGTGGTCCCTCGGTTTTCGTGCATCTCCAAACTCGAACATTTATGTAAGTGTATTTTCGTAAGTGCTGTTGCAAGTGTATTTTTGGGGGTCTGAAATAGACTAACCTACGTGACATTATTTCTTAAGGAAGTAAACTCGTTCGGTAATGGCACTTGAGCAGCATTCTGGAACGAATTTTCGGCGAAAACCGAGGGTCCACTGTATACCTCACCTGGGTGTAGCAGAGGTAGCCAGGTAGGGGAAGGTGACAGTCTTGACAGGGTTATCAGTCACCTGCCACCTACACACCAACATCTCCCAGTTATAAGAGATGCAGCTCCAGTCCCTCACGTCCCCAGGCTCATCTGAAAAGGACGCCAGACATTCATTTTTCGAGTATTTCAGCCCTCTGGAGGTGCTAAACCCGCCTGGGTTTGGAGGACTGGAGGCCCAGTGATTCCTTTATAAGCTCCTGGGCTCAATACAGCCCGTGGAGGTTCGATACTCTGTCCAGAAATCATTTTTTGTTAGGATTTTGCCTTTAGTGATGATCCAGGTTTGTATATTGTACACGTGTCCTGGAATTAGTACATGATAGTACATGGTGGTACATGATAGTACATGGTATTACATGATAGTTAATGATAGTACATGGTAGTACATGAGAGTACATGGTATTATATGGGAGTAGTAGATAGCAGAGTACTTAGCAGTCCACTCCAAGACTATCTTTTAAGTAGAACTATCTACTACTATCTAGATAATAATAATAATAATAATAATAATAATAATATCTTTATTTACTACAAGTACATGTACAAGGTATACAGACCATAGCTGACATATATTATTCTACTATATATTATAAACAACAACTGTTAGCTTTAGTGCAATCACAATTCATAGTCTGGTGCTACATTATTTTATAATTTTATCATAATAGCTTATACCTAGTTAATACTCTAGTTCATTCTAGCTTAGTACATAGTCAACACAAAGTTCATTATGTTTATTAGTTTCTACAGTCTACTTGACCAACATGCATTAGCTATACACTTGTCCAAGCATCCCCTTATTACAGACATCAATACTGGAACTCAACACACTATACATGATACAAAGAATTACCTTCAAACATAATGATGAATGATCATGTCGACCCAGATATAAACCTATATATGTAATTTAACTCCCAATCAAAATTTAATGGAAAGTAACTGCCTCTATTACACAGCATCACAAGCCAGCATTGTCTTAAATACAGTGGACCCCCGGTGTTCGTACACCTCCCAACTCGAACAATTATGTAAGTGTATTTTTGTAAGTGCTTTTGTAAGTGTATTTTTGGGGGTCTAAAAGGACTAATCTAATTTACATTATTCATTATGGGAACAAATTCGTTTGGTAACGGCACTTGAACAGCATTCTGGAACGAATTAATTAAGAAAACCGGGGGTCCACTGTACTGCTAAAAATATTACAGTTCTTAATTACAATATCAGGTCCCTAAGCAAACACTATGATGACCTCCTGGCACTCCTTGATACCCTAAAGACAACCTTCTCCTTATTATTCTCACTGAAACCTGGCTTAAGCAGGACACAATAGATATCTACTCACTACCAGGATACACAGCAATCCACAACTGCAGACCATACCAAGTTGGGGGTGGTATTGCAATCTATTACTCTAATGAACTATTTGGTTTTAACCCTTCCAGGGTTATTGACGTACTAGTACGACTTACGCGCTGGGGTTATTGACGTACTAGTACGGCTTACGCGCTGGGGTTATTGACGTACTAGTACGCATAAATTCTAGCGCCTTCAAATTAAGCGCGAAATGGCTGGTAGGCCTAGTGGTGAGAGAATGGGTCTGCGTGGTCAGTGTGTGCAGTAGGAAAAAAATCGGGGAGCCAGTGGTGCATTGTGGGAACACCATGTTAGTACACATTTTTCACCATGCCTGGCGGTAAGAAACTCCTCACTCCTTGGCGAATTGGGACTCTTTTGTTCCCCAGTGACAGTTCTAACACCGATGGGAGTGTCAGTGGTGATGAGTTTCAAGGTTTTGAGGCAGTTGTGACCGAAACTAATGATCATAATACCGGTAATATTGAGGAAAACCCAGACGACCCTCAGCCCTCCACCTCCGGTGCTGTGGCATCTTGTTCACACTCAATTGTACCAGAACGAAAGAGGAAACTGTTATTTACTCATATCCCAGACTCTGATGTGAGCAATGGTGATGATAGTGATAGTGAATATGAACTCCAAGCTCTTCAAAACAGTTCCAGTAGCGAGAGTGGTGTGGAATATTCTCCAGTGAAGCGTCAGTATATACGACGGTATATGCGCTCTGGTAGCGTGCCATATGCTGTTCCAAGGGGAAGGAGTACATCTCGGAGTACATCCCGTGGGCGTACAACAGGAAGTGATAGTGAAAATGACAATTATAGTGTTGCAATTGGAATGAGAAATGCGCAAGCATCTGTTAGTGGTAGTGGTGGTGGTGCCAGGCGCGAGGCACCAGCAGTGGACCATGCTGGCACCGACGCCGCTGAGTCAGCTCAGCTACAACAAAGGCAACCCTCACCCACCCACCAACCCCCACAACCACAACCTCCACTTCCACAACCCCCACAACCACAACCTCCACTTCCACAACCCCCACAACCACCTGTAAATATCCAGTACCCACCAGCAGACCGCACCTGGGATTGGCAAGAAGCTGACAATTTTATTCCCAGTGTCCATCAGTTTGATGAAAGTCAATGTGGAATACGCCCATCTTGTCCACTTGGGAACAATGCCAGTGAACTGGAATGCTTTGAATTATTCTTTGATGAACCTCTGATGGATATTATTGTCAGGGAAAGCAACAGATACTACGAGTACACCATGGCAAACACAATACTTTCACCAACATCATGCCTCAACAGGTGGAAAGAGGCAACTGTGGCTGAGATGTACTTGTTCTTTGCCACAATAATGCTTATGCCTCATGTTTATAAGCACAGTGTCAAATCATACTGGTCGACAGACCGCCTGATTGCAACACCAGGTTTCAGTGATATAATATCAGTGAATCGATTTGTGCTACTGCTGAGGATGCTACACTTTTCAGACAAAACCACTTCTGACAGAAACGATAGGTTATATAAGATTAGAAATGTGTTTCTGTATCTGAAAGAGAAATTCAATATGCATTTTTATCCCTTCAGGAAGCTTGTTATTGACGAGTCACTGATTCTGTTCAAAGGTAGACTGTCGTTCAAGCAGTATATACCAAGCAAGAGGAAACGCTTTGGTATAAAGTTGTTTGTGCTTTGTGATTGGTCCAGTGGTATTGTATTGGATATTATTGTGTACAACGGAAGTTATACATTGCAAGATACCAGGAGGTTATTGGGTATCTCTGGTGATGTGGTTAGAACAATGATGGAACCATATCTTGGTAAGGGGCATATATTATATACTGATAACTGGTACACAAGCCCCTCCCTCAGTGATTTTTTGCGAGTGAACTTGACAGATGTGTGCGGTACAGTGCGTGCAAATTGTAAGCATATGCCAAGGTTCAATGCAGGCACTTGTAGAGGTCAGGTGCAAGCGTTTGCTGACAATGACATCATGGCATTTCGGTGGCATAACAAACGAGATGTCACACTGTTGTCATCTATTCACCCTAACGAAATGACAGACACTGGCAGGGTGAGTAGAGAGACCGATGAACCCATTCTAAAACCTGCAGCTGTGATTGACTACATTCTCAATATGCGATTAGTGGACAAATGTGACATGCAGATTGGGTTTGCTGATTGTGTTCGCAAGAGTTACAAGTGGTACATAAAACTTTTTTCACATTCTGGACATTACCATGCTCAATACTTATAATATCTATAAGTTGAAGACCACAAACAAACCACCATATGGTGAATTTTGTTTGTCTGTCATCAGACAAATAATATTCAAGTACCAAGGAGCAACACCTGCAATAGAAACACGCCCAACACCAAGTCATCAACACCTCGGCAAAGGAGAAAGACCTTGGAGTGAGTATAACGCCTAGCACGTCTGTCGCGTGGGTCTTGGGAGAGATATATAGGAGGTCAAAGATACTCCTTGTTGGATGGTTACGGTATATTTACAGTAAGTGAAGGAGAGTCCAGCCACCCGTCTGTCTCGCCTGTAGGTCTAACGTTAGTGAGCGGAGTGCCTCTATGAGAGGCTGTGCACATGCGCTGAGCCTCTGACGTCAGCGGGTACCGTGACGTCACACGCAAAGGGACCAGCTGTATAAAAGGAAAGATACACTACACAAGTGTATATATGATACTGACACGACAGCTCGGCCATGTTATCGTATGACGTCTCGGCATACTATACAACTCTATAGGCTGAACAGACAGGTGGTACTGGATGAATCTATAC